>UYYF01000292.1:0-21987 GCA_900618365.1 Thelazia callipaeda
TATATATATATATATATATATATATATATATATATATACATAAAATTTAAGTTGTGTAAAAACTACCTTCCTCAAAATGTAAAGTTTCCTGCATTATTTAGGTGCCAGTGATTTTAGGAGCTAAAATATAATCATTTCACATTACTTTGTTTATATTGAAATTAATTACACCTTTAATTACACCTTCACCTACAATTAAAGATACGGCTTGCCTACCTAAATAATATTACTTATTGTTGAATGTTTTATACTCTATATTTCTCTGTTCTTAGTCAGGAATTTAGACACAAAAATAAGAAAATTGAGGATGTAAAGTTCAGTTGTTATATTTGAATCGAAATTTGGTTATTTCCAGTCTTTTCCTGCCAGTTTGAACTGAAATCCTCTATGTTTGAGATTATAAAACTAAAGTCCTAAAGAAACATTTTTTCGGATTCGAATTACTTTAATTAAGTGTATTAAATTTTTTGGAGGGACATAAAAACCATTCATTTCATCACTTTCAGTTATTATTTCTTTATGCATATTGATTATTACTATATACTGAAAGTTGTTTCGTGTTTTTTAGGAAAGACTGTTGTAATTTCCGTGGTAATGAGATTTATTGTAGTCGATCAGCGCAGCAAATTTTAGTGCTACTTTTAAAAATTACTAGTTTGGTTATAAGCTTCTTGGTGAGTAGATAAACTGGATTATGTGAGAGTAAGAAAATGAAAGTAAAGTGAAGGGAAAGAATTTGAAAGTAAAACAGTATTTTTCATCACTTTGTTGACATAATTTTACAGCACTCTTTCTAACTTGAAGTAAGTATTCCACTCTAACTTTTGAGGACAAATACCATCAAATTATTCTTGCTTCAGTTATTTCATTTTTTCTGAGATTGTACAACTCTGCCGTTCAAGCAGTCTATGCACAAAGATAGATTTGTTTGTAATTTACACTGCTTAGAAATAATGCCGAAATTTGAAACTTGAGAATTTAATTTTCATGCATCATCCTTGCTTATTGGTTGTTGACTTTTCTGTTCAAGTTGAGCTCAAAACTTTATAAATCTGCATACAACTTAAATTCTCTTTTATATCTCTTTTTATTAATATGTGAAATTCTATGATAATTCAGGTAGAAATAAAAAGATGTCGAAAGCAGATAAAACTGGAGCTCAACAAACATCACTTCTTGATGTGCTCAAGAAGAAAATGCGTCAAGCTCGAGAGGAAGCTGAAGCAGCTAAAGATGAAGCTGATGAAGTTAAGCGACTTCTGGAGGAAGAGCGGAAAAAGCGAGAGGATGTATGTAAAGTTTAACTTCAGATTTGTATTAGGAAAGTACTGGTTAAACATCCATCTATTACCAAGGACTTAGAAGATAAAATCGATTTATTAGGTTTTTTAGCTAAGCGCAGTTTGTTGTGAATCTAATAAAGTTTTCAGTATATTTTGGTTTACATTATGAAACATTTTGATTCTTTATCACCCAGTACCATATTCAAGCTCCAATGCTTATTTACTTAACGAAAATTCAAACTCAGATAGAATGATTCATTTATTGTGTTTGAGAGTGATTTTCCTTTCTCTATCGCAGACATTTCATTCTTTTTGAACTGATATCTGTCAGCATGCAAAAATCGGTTTTAAATCAAACTGATTTTTCGTATAAAAAGCGATAAAATGTTTGAAAATAATTAATCAAGAGCCGAATCCAATGTTATTTCTTAAGTGAGAAAAAGGATATCGCTAAACAGTCTGAGAGAAATGAGAAGATCAATAGATTTTCTTTAATTTTTCAAGTTTTTATCTTGAAACCACTGGGCGCTTATATTGTTGATTACAATATAAGTATACTACATACAGTGTTTTTGTATTCTAGAATACAGTCTTAGCATCAATTTGAAGCAGAGTTATGAAGGCAGTGAATATGTCTTTTAACTTTGTAAAAAATAACTTCAAAATTAATCGAACTTTGCTATTATTGATTGTTTATAAGCAAATATGAAATCTGAGAGAGACACAATTCTATGTTTGTGAATGACTTCAAATTTGACTGATTCAGGCTGAAGCTGAAGTGGCTGCGTTGAATCGACGGATTGTGCTTGTTGAGGAGGATTTAGAGCGGACTGAGGATCGTTTAAAGAATGCCACAGCAAAATTAGAGGAAGCATCTAAAGCAGCTGATGAAGCTGAACGGTAACAAATAATAATTAGTGAAGGTGAAACTCAAGAAAAGTGCTAAAATCACTTTTCTTTCAAAACATCTTGTTGGTTTCACTACTCCAAATTTAGAGCAAAATAATTGTTATTTGCTTTTTCAAATTGCCGCAAATTTTGACTACTTTAAAAACTGATGGTTTGATCGCATTTTTTCATGAATAAAAAATATTTAAGTTAGAAGTAAAAAAGCTATTTGCAATAGTTAATCCAAAAAGCCAAGTAAAGAAAGTTCAGTTTATTAGAAGTAGAATAGTTTCTGATAGGATTTGATTTTCTGTCAGGGATTTTGGGAGGTTACTAGGGTAATATGTTTGCTATGGGGGGATATAGAAAATCCAGCTTCCGAAGGAAGTGAAAGGATGGAATGGAGCTAACTGCAACTTCTAGGCTGAGGCTGAAGTAGCGGCCTTAAATCGTCGCATGACACTGCTTGAAGAAGAACTGGAACGAGCAGAGGAGCGCTTAAAGATTGCGACTGATAAATTGGAAGAAGCGACGCATACGGCAGATGAATCTGAACGGTCAGCAAAATTTAGGGTATATCAGGAGAATAGAAATGTCTGCTGGATATTCTCAAGATTTGGTCCAGCTGAAATGGATGGGAGAAGAATCCAACCAAACCGGCTGAATCACAAATAATAAATAAATATATATAAATATAAATTAAAAGAATTAGTAATTTGTTCTTTGGCTCTTTCCTGAGACTCATTTTGTTGAATTTCACCAAAAATTTATCTTCCACTTTAAACAATACGAAGTCAGCAGAAGCAGTACTGAAAATATAAGTTCTTGTCAATGCAAAATTTTTCCTCATTGCTTAAGAAGCTTGCTTCATATTTTGTATGCATGAAAGCAAAATGTATACGTGATAACATAAGATATTAGATTTTTGAATGCTGTTTTTGCAAACAAATTGGAAGCTAACCTTTACTGTTTATTAATTTAGTGACGTATAAAAAAATGTGCTTGCTGAAAATGAAGTCTAATCATGCAAGAAAGCGCTGAATAAGAGCTTTAATTTTGATTGAATTTCCAAATATTTCGTCTCAGCTTAGTTTTCAGTGTCTCTGAAGGATTATTTATATAATCAGCCCAAACTCAAAATTGGAAGGTATCAAATACTGCATTGTTTAGATAAGTGTTTTTGTACCGAAATAATATCAATTTAGTCGATATAAGCTTACTAGAACTTGTCAACTTTTCATTAATCTATAAATAAAAGCTTGGAGCCAGCATTTTTAGAGAAAGTGATTTTTGCACACTTACATTCACTTTTATTGCTTGGCAAATATATTGTCAGCTTTTTTATTATCATCAAATGGGTCAGCTTAGTATAGCTTTGCTAGTTTCTGCTATTTTACTAATGTTGATTCGTGTTTCTCTTTTTGTCTTAGTGCCCGCAAATCAATGGAAACACGATCCCAACAAGATGAAGAACGTGCCAATGTGCTCGAGGTGCAAGTAGATGAAGCGAAAGTAATTGCTGAAGAAGCGGATCGAAAATATGAAGAGGTTGTTTGTCTGTTCGTTGTTCTCGTCCTTTGTTTTTCTGTTTTTACCACCAAGGTTGCCTTATTTTGTGTTGATAAAATTGTTTGTTTGCTTTGTTCGTTATCCTAACTTATTCAAAAGTTTGTCGTAAATCTGATTTCAGATATGCATATCACAATTCATAAATTTGTATATTAATATTGTCAGCCATTCATGTTTTAATTCTTCACGTTAATTTGTATTGTATGCTACTACTGTGCAATTCGAATTGGATGTATAATGTTGATTTTATAGCTAACTACAATCACACATGCATGTATGCTTAGTTTGTTTACTGCATGTTGCGTACATTTTGCATATTATTTGATCAGCAGAACGATGTTAATTAACTTGAAGTAGTAAGAAAATGATATTTTCAACTACAAAAACATATCAGCAGAAAATGAAGTTTTGCGTTTGTTTGACTGAATTGCTAATATGCTCACCTGATTGACTGTTATTAATATAACTGATGACACTGTGCATAGTTTGACTCATAACTAATGATGTTTTCGATATCGCGTATTGATTTTTGGTATCTGTAAAGCAAAATTAATTCTAAAACTACAGGCTTTGACAAAAAGACATGTGAAGGTGCATTTTTCTTTTGTTGTACAAATTTAGTGCACGTAAAGCATTGGAAAATCGCGTAGACGTGGATCATGACCGATGCGGTGAGTTGGAGCAAAAACTACGTGAAGCGCAAGCATTATTGGCTGAAACAGAAAATAAATCAGATGAGGTTATGCTTGTTTTTACTAATTTTTTTATCTGAACGCTTTTTATCTATAAAGGATTTCTTTTATTAATTTCTAACTGATTTGGTGTGCTTTATTGTTTATTTGATCGATGTTTACTCACAAGTAGAATCTAAGATTTCTTCTGAAAAGCTGTTAAGAAGATAATAACTTTACTGAAATTTAGCATGTCTCACAAGGTGAATTTTCTGTTTAGTTATTTTCATTTTCAATGAAAATCTCTTGCACAAATCTGCTTTGAAAAACTGAAGATGAAATTAAGCATTGACTGAATTCGATGCATGTAACACAATTTTGAGCGTAGAATTTTGGTTTAATTTTTAATGCAGTACTTTAAAATTACAGGTGTGGAATAATTGTTATATTAATTTCTACCTGAATTGTTGATTTATGTCTAACCCGAAGTTAACATTTTATCATCTTGTAATTTTTTCATTGATTCATTCTTCTGGATGACTTCAATAAGTATATTCCTGTATTGCGTGCACAAATATGCTAACCCAATCTGATTTTCGCTTTCTTGTCTTATCAAGCTTCTTTCGTACACTTTTAAAGAATCGACATAAATCTCCAAAAAAAAGTTTGATATCCTTTAACATTTTTTTTGGAATTATCGACTGAACGAAATATTTTTTGACAAATAATTTTCGACACAATGCCACATATTTTAAATTATTTTTCTCCTGCCCCCTTTACTTGTGGTGAATCCTCCTCTATTTTGATCTCATTACTTATAAATGTGAGTGTATTTAATTTAAATGGCTTCATTTGGCGGTTGGATTGGTTGGGTTTTCCTTGCATTCTCATTTCAATGGAATTAAATCGAAGAATGTCACGTTTTTCATTCTATTTCCAGTCTTAAATATCAGGAAATTAAACAGTAAAGTAATAATACAATCAGTTTCGGATTTGTTAATCATTTTTCAATTATGAATGTATACAATTGGTATAAATTCAAGAGATATAAATATTGAATTTAGTAAGGATGAGTAAACTTTTTATTTCTGAATGAATTTTAAATAAAATGAATAAAAATTTTTTGGGAAATTAAGTCCTTTTATGTGTATTGTTCGTGTATTATGTTTGTTTGTGGGATTTAGTGTTCGCAAAGTAATGGAAAATCGTTCCTTCCAAGATGAAGAACGAGCTAACACTGTGGAATCACAATTGAAGGAAGCACAAATGTTGGCTGAAGAAGCTGATCGCAAATATGATGAGGTGATAAACTGAAATATTTTTATAAAGGAAGTAGACCTGCTATTTATTATATTGTACAACAGTAGTTAGGTAAATAAATTACGGGTATGATGGGTAGTGAAAGTATTGGTTAGTAAGGTAACGATGAAAATGGTGTAAATATTATTGTAATTGGAAACAGCAGTGATGTAAGTGACTAGTTAGTATTCGGTTGTTAATAAATAGAATCTGATTATACATCATTTATGGTCGTTATAGCAAAACGATGCGCACATTGCATAACTATAAGTATTGTAATTTATAGCTATGAGTAACAGTAAGAACATCGGTAATAGTAATGTAGCATATAGATTTTATTTATCAATGAAAGAAACTTGAAAACTCGCCGGTCCAGTATTAAATCTGAATTTCAAATTAATTTACGTTTGGTAAAATTTGATTGATGCCAATTCTAGTTGTTTTTCATGTGTTTGGTATTGCCTTGTTCATTTAACCGAAAAGTTATCTCACACTTCAGTTCTTGAAACAGTTGAATTTGTCTTTCAGATGAGATATTATCCAATGATACTGCTTTTTAATGAAAAATGTTCACTTTTGATTGCATGATAGAATGTACACAATAAGTTATGACTTTTGATTATGATTATACCCTTTCTTTAGATGTAAATTTTCCATGTATTTCCACATTTCTGCTCTTTCGATTACTTGTTCACGGTAAATAATATCAAAGTAAATGGTTTCACGAATATACAGACAATGTAATTGATTTCTAGTGTATTAAAAACATCAATGACTGATAGACGATGAGTTAAAATGTATCAAAAATAATTTTACACATGTTTTTAATGGACTTTGATAGCTGTGCTTTTCACTTGAAAACAAGTTAAAGCTACGTTTTGATCTCAAATAATCATTAATTCATTGGCCAGGGGACTGAGAAGTGCATTCATCTATCAGTCAATATGTTATGTTCTCATTAATTTTTTCAAAATTGTGATTAGCTTTCCTGATTAGCTACCTCTATTATTCGATCAACTCATTTTCTTTTCTAAAGATTTGTTATTATTATTGGTGTGATGTAATTATTTCTTGACAGTGGTAAAAATGATTCTCAGCATTTTTATCTGTTTATAGGTAGCACGTAAATTAGCTATGGTTGAAGCTGATTTGGAACGAGCAGAGGAGCGTGCTGAAGCCGGTGAAAAGTTAGTTTTCATATTATTTTAGCTGATTTTTACCCGAGTTCAAATGTTATACTTTTTTATTAGTGAAATTAATTTCTTTTCAGTGGAGGAGATTAGTGAAATTAATTTCTTTACTACTGTGTGTGTGTGTGTTTGTTCAAAGTTTTCCGAAAATTCATTGTGTGTGTTTTTGCTTTTGCATATTTTTTTGACTCTTTTAATTTACGGAACTAAAGTCAAAAAGAAAAGTTTTCTACTTCTGGTTTTTACTCTTGCTTCAGTTTTATAAATCTTAATAAGGCATGTCGAAGTGAATTTACATTGATTAAAACTTAACAGTATGGATAATATAAATGTTTGGTGTACATTTTGGTAAAGTTTACTGCATCATGTTTCGACAGATTTATTAGGAATGGTGACATTAGAGGTAGTGAATTTGATGGTAATTTAGTCTAGTAAAGTTAATGACTGTTTGTTTAAGACAATAAGTTTAGAAAAAGTTATGAGGAATTTGTGCAGCATTCTTCTTACACTAACCTATTTTTGCGTTCACTCAAGTTAGACTTATAAAGCCTAAATTAATAACAAAAATGCAGATGGTTATGAATATAAGAAAACTTATTTTTTGTCGAGGCTTAAAAGCGTGCACAACACTAACTTACGATGTTTTCATTTTCTAATTGAAAAATTATCATATCGACTTGAAAAAAAAAACAATAACAGAAAAGCACTTGAAATGGAACGTGAACTGGTTGCGGTAGGAATGAATTTGAAAACATTGGAAGTTCACGAAGAACGTGCATTACAACGTGAAAATTCTTTCTCCGATCATGTACAAAGCTTACAAAATCGGATTAAAGAGGTAAAAAATAGTGATGTTGCAGCCTTGAGGTCAACGGTATAAAGTTATTGAGTTCTAGTTTTATGAGTATAATATACCTTTAGTTAGTCATATCAAAGGGTTTAGTTAAATCACTCATGTTATAATATGAATTTTTATGGGTCGTATTTTGTAAAGCTTACTTTTATAATTCACTTCAGTTCTTTATAAAACGATTTGGATTTGAATTAGTGAATAATAAGAAAACCAGTTCAAAATAAATTTTTGCAGAAATTGTACCATTTATTATTGAATTAGTGTTTACAACTAAAGTGATATTTTGAGAGCGAAAATATAAGCTGAAATGAATAGCAAAAGCACTAACCTATAATTAGTTAAGAATAGGGAATGGATACACCAGCAACATTTCATAGTATCATCTCACTGAGTAAATAGGAATAGTTACACAATCAGATTTGTGAAACGGTGTTGAGTATAGAGAATGCAAAGGATGATGGTAATCACATCACCTTTGACCTCATAGTTGACAACATATGCGAAAAGTGGAATGCAAGATTTGGTGAAGTGGATTTTATTATTGTGTGTGTCGTGAAAGTATTAATTGCTAGAAATTGTTGTGTTGTGTTAGCTTTGCATGCTGCTGAAAAATTACTTGGTTAATACGAGTCTCATTATATATTTGATATTAAATAATAATGAATGTCAATCTTTTTTATTTTTGTCTTAATCTATTTTATTTGCCAAGAAATTTTTTGATAGAAATGTTTGTGTTATTTGTGCAGCAAGATTGTGGAATTGGAGGAAGAACTTCGTGTTGTTGGCAATAATTTGAAATCTTTGGAAGTATCTGAAGAAAAAGCTTTGCAACGTGAAGATTCATATGAGGAACAGATTCGCACAGTCTCAGCACGTCTGAAGGAGGTAGGATTGTCTGTACATAGGAAATAAAAAAAATGATAGTGAAAACGTATCTTGAAAGTTGCACTTTTTTAATTTTATGCGATATACATAAGATTAGAGCATATAAATCCCAAATAGGAGTTTTGACAAATTTTAAGTTAATGCAAAAGTCAGGATCTGTTATTGTTTCCCTGTGTGTTGTTTTGCATGCTGTTGTGTGTATTCTATATATTTCCACGTGTTGTGCGCCTCAATTAACTGAATCACTCATGGAATTGATTTTGTTGTGATTTCAGGCAGAAACACGAGCAGAATTTGCTGAAAGATCTGTGCAGAAATTGCAAAAAGAAGTTGATAGACTGGAAGGTTTGTTGTTTCACCAATTTAGTATTTATATTTAAGTATGATAGAAAATTGGTTTCTTGAAAAATTTAAATGTTTGTGAGTAATTTCAGTAGATAAAGTTTTGATCTTCTATATCAATATATACTGCTGATAGTGCATAATTTTCTGGGAAATGCAATTGTCAATAATGCCGATATTTAAGGGATGTATTAGACATCAAAAACATGAGTTTACGCTCAGTATTTCGTATAACTGCTTACTTTTTTGATATTCCGTTGCACATAGTACTTACAACCAAAATACTGTAACTTATTGGTTCCAAAAAGTATCCTTAAAAATCTTTGATATAATTACATATGGAATAACATTTAACATATTGCAAAAAATCTATTCAAATAAAAAAATTTTCCCTTCCAGTTCCCGATTTCTTTCTTAAAAATGAAACGAATTATTTTTAGTAGAAGCTTAATTTGTGCATTCGTTTTTAATCTAAACTCCAATATTGTATATGTCCATGTAAAGTTGCGTTACTTGGTATAATGTGTTGTTACGGTCCAGTAATTATCGGTGTCTTTTGAAAAACATCGATTGTTTGTTACTTCCATTACCTACAGATGAGTTATTAATCGAAAAAGAACGTGTACGTAACTTGACGGAAGAAATCGAGCAAACCGTGCAAGAAATTCAGAGTTCCTGAAATATTTCCACCTGTCTGTATCGTCCTTATTTTGTTCGTCTTATAAAAGCGTATGTTTATCCAAATATGTGTGCATAAGAATACATGTTTTGAATTATGTCTTGTTTTGTCCGCTATCTTTAATTTTTTCTTCCCCAGTTTAACTTTAAATCTATAGTGAAAGATATGAAATACAATAAAGAACTTGATTTTCAAATTTCTACTTCTCAAATGTGATTTTTTGACATAGTTTGAGAAAAAAACTTACCTTTAGTTAAGTATAAAAAAGCATTTGAGAGAGGAAAATCATTTGACTTTTGATTTGTTGATTTGCTTTTACATATCGCAATTTGTTAAGTTTATTATAGCGATTATTGTGCATATGGCTATGATAAGCTAAATTTTTCCATGCTAAAAATTTGGAAAAAATAGTTAACATAGAGTTGGTGCTAAACTTTTTGTTAGGTACATTGACTAACTAAGTGAGCACCAGCAGTGGTATTTGTGTTCAAAGTATTATCTGCTGTATGCATAATAATTGCTCTAATTTTTATATTCATCTTAAGTATTATTAACTACAAATATCGCAGTAAGCTATCTATCTTTTTCTGTTATTAGGCGTTTTCTTTTCCAGTTTTTGTGCCTTCTTCCTTTCTTTAGCTATCCTAGAAATAATATCTAACCTTTACACATAATGTTTATCTTTTAGGTCTCATTAACTTTTTTCGAATGCGTGTGCACGTGTACATGACTTGAGTTGTTTGATTTACATGCTTAACATTTATAGGACTAGTTTTATTAGGAAACTGGCATGGTTTATTTCAGATCATGTTGATTGGTACAATAAAAATTGTGCTTGTGAAAAATTAGTAAAAGATCATCATTACTGCTAGTAACAATCAAAAAATTTACTGCAATACTTAAAGTTGTTTTTTCTCTTCAACCAATCTACCTATTAGAAATGATTATTGGATAGGTTATTTTGATTTCAATGTAGAAAATTATGAGTTTTGTTATTATTTTGATGGTTTTTTGCTTTAAAGAGTTTTTTGTAGCATTAACTTGTTGGATATAACTTTTAAATTCATATTTGCAATATCAAAACCTGAAAAGGCTGTGCTGATTTGCTCTTACTTACAAAGTTTGTATGTGCACTAAAGACTAAGGACTTTTATTTAATCGGTTTCTTTATATTTGTGTGTCTAATCTCTTTTTTTTTGAATAAAGTTTTAATCAGTGTGTTTAATAATTTTTCAGAAGCCAAAGAACTATCAGATACTAAGGTGAAACAATTACAAGAGGAACTTGATCGTCTATTAAGCGAACTGAATACTGTCTGACGATCCGAAATTCATACAGATTTTGAATCTCTTAACCCAGATTTGTGATCTTGTTCATTTTAACAATTGACATGTGATTAATATTTGATACCTTGTTTGTTCTAGAATTCCTCTTTTTAACGATGAATCATTAGGAATAAAAAAACTAATTTTTGTTCCGTTCTAATGTAATAATAGCATGAATCGGGGTAGGAATATTGTGGAATAAGTGTTTGAGGACGAGGAAGATCAAAATAATTTTGGCTCAATAAAGTTTGCTGTAAAATTTGTCCCGATTAAATTATCCAACATGAGTGCTTTTGTTAATTGAATTCTTTGCTGGCACCTTTAATTTGACTTAAAATATTGCGTAAAGATGATTAATCCCTTTAATATATTGTTCTTAGCATTATTATTAAATTCCATTGCTGTGAGCTTATCAGTTTTTGAAATATAAGTTCATTAGCATTTGTGCAATTTTAGTAGTGTGCATTTTTTTTCCTTTTGTCTTTGCCATAATTTGCAATGTATTACCATTTATCCGGTCATTGTATGAAGCCTTACCTTGTGAAAGTCTTCAGCTATTTTGCAAGTTCTAAATTTGCATAACTTTTGAACTCTGACTCACAATTTCCGCAAGAAAGTCTTTTATAATTTATCGGCATGAAATGCTGGTTTTGTGACTACTACTCATCCTCAACGCTATTAATTCAGTTATTTGTGACCGATGTGTTACATGATTGCTTTGTTCTTAACATCGTATAAAACATTCGCTTCTATATTTATGATATCATTTGAAAGATTTTGAGGTGAGTTTTCGATTTCACGTTATTTTCCAGCCTGTAAGTTAGCATTGCAACAGTATTAGAATATTAGATCACCCCAACCTTCATAAATCTTGGAAGATTCTGTATTAAGTGTGCATTAGTTTGCTTGCTAGTTCGGCTTCATTTCGTTTATTCATTTTTTGCTGAGAAAAATGGTAATGATAATTTATTAACAGCATGGACTGATGAGCAAATTTGTCGAATGCAAATTATCAAGAAAAATATCTCTCTGAAGTTATATTTTTTAAGTAGTAACTTTCTGGACCTGTAAGGGCGAGTATGTTTTTAATTCTCTTTCACTAAGCTGATATAATGGTACCTATGTATTTTAGTGTACAGTAAATAGGTCTGCAATGCTTTTTCTAATTCGGAATTCTTTTCGTCTATTAGTTTACAGTACTTTTAGAACAAATGTTCTCAGGTAGTATTTGTTGATTAAAAAACCTTAAAATGGAAAGAATCTAAGGTTAGATATCCTGAGAAAGTAGTGCATTGCATACGAGGGTATGGATGTTAGCAATCCAGACTAATTTGAATATTCGAGTTCGCGTAAATTAATAGTTAAATATGATTAATTTTTGATAACGAAACTAGATTTAATTTTAGGTAATTTTGATGAATCAAAGTCTCTTTGTGGTGATGTAAATAATCCATATGTGAATGCAGATTTTTCAGAAATTCTGTAAGTAAACCGGTGTCAAGTTAGCCAAATATTTAGAATTTATAAAAGAATTTGTTCAAAAGAAAGTGCATTACTATACTAAATATTAAGATACGGAAAATTAGAAGTCAACTGTATTGAAGTTCATCGCACTTTTTTAAAATCTTCAAAAGATAAATGTCGGAATGCTAAATAATTGTCAGATCTTTCAAAGTTTTCGTTAATTTTCAATTCGCTGTTGAAATAGCGTAAACAAAATTTCGTCCTGTTTTAATAAACTTGATAAGAAAGAGTAATTTTATCCATAACACTGTAGCTGCATCACTGATAAGACTTAGGTATGGAGCTATTAACTATCACTGCTGATAGGATTAACAAGTGGTAAGTGGTTGAAGTTAGATATTCATGTAAGGAGTCACAAGACATATGAAAAAATTATTACTGAAGAAAACGTATTTTGCCCCGCATGATTATGATTTAATACTTTCTTCCCGGTTTCCTGTCTTCTTAGCTAATTTCTTAATTTATCGTCTGATTAAACATTAAAGTTTTACTACTATGCTAATTTCAGATGAACTCGTACACGAAAAAGAACGATACAAAAGTATTTCTGAGGAATTGGATCAAACTTTCCAGGAACTTTCTGGATATTGAAGGGGCGGGCATGCTTTTATTCTTCCTCACTAAGATATTATAATGGTGCATATATTCTTTCATGTCTCATTTGAATGAAAAATTATTAACTCTTTCGATAAGTGGTCTTCAAAAAATTCGTTTTTTGTGATTAAGTAAAAATTTAACTCAAGATAAGATTCAGAATCTTTTAGCTACTGTCTATTTTTTACTTGAGCGAAATCAAAAATGTTCTCGTTACTTCATCAAGCAGTCAAAAACTATTTTGAGTTCATTAATAATGAATTACAGTATTAGCTGATTATTTCAGTTTTTCTTGTAGTAACAAGAAGCAAAGCAGCTTTTTAAGATCATTTCTATATTAGGCCTTTTATAAATTTGAAATATGAAGTTTACTGATGAAATTTTTCATTCTATAACAAAATGATTGAAAATGCTTCCTTCATACATTATAGTTTTATTTGAGTAAAGTAAATGCATAGCTTTCCTTTTTCCTACCACTTTATTTTTTGTTATATCACTAATGTCTGGCCTTTTTCCTTGAATAATAAATGAGAAAAAAATAAAAGCAAGTTTGGTCAACAAATTGCAGTGTAGTTAATGGGCTCCTTATTCATCATTCATCACGAAAAGCAGCGCAGAACATGCGATAGTGCAGTTATTTGAGCAGTATTGATGTATAATGCTTAGGTAACTGAAAGTATAATAAATGATAAAAAAGGATTCATTTTCAAATATTTGGTAGAGCTAAACAATTTTTGCGATGAGTAATTCTGCAGTTTAGCATCAGAAATTAGAAGAGCAGTATTCATGGCACGTTGCATCAAGCACAGAAATAGTGTGAATGATAAGTGCCTCTTCGCTTCTATCTATAAGCGCTGCAAAATATGCGATTTGATGACTTTTAAGAAATATAAATCTTATCTGAGAAAGAAAAGAGCAGAAAATAAATTCCTACAAAATCAGACTTTAGCTTCAGCTAAAGTCGATGAAGTTTGGCGAAATCTTATAATCAGGAAGACATTCAATGGAAGATTAAGATTTTTGCCTTTGCAATCAAAACTAGCGATTTTGCTTACTGCTAGGAATGGCTAGAATTATTACGTGATTAAACGTTGAACAACATTAATTAAAGATTTTGCCAGCAAATCAGGTGAATAATATGTGAAAAAAAAGTTTGTATTTACGCAGAAAAAACATTTTACACTATGAATGATAAACTTGCTAGTGCTCATCATTGTAAGATTTATAATTTAATTTGAATTAATTTGCTCTGCCATTCATATAAGTTCAAATGAAGTCATATGGTTCTTAAAAACTACTCATATGAGTGCTGATATTATGTTCCCTTGATGTACATTTTCCGTCCCACGGCGAAATAATTTCATGGCTATCATCCGTCCAAATGCTACCATTAAAAATAAGAGTATATTTTGTTGAACAGCCGAAATTTAGCTTTGTAGTCATCACATCAGTATGACAAGTTCTAAAAAGTAGAACTTATCCAGGAGAGATTTAACAAAACACTCATTAGAAAACAAAAATGTATAGTATTTATATTTCTAGTTGAAAACAAGAAAAAATAAATGTCACCGAAAATCGTATAGAAGCTTGGCTGAAAGTATTTGAAAGCAGAGTTTATCAGTGATGAACTTAAATTATGTAATCGGTAAAGTTTTTTAATAAATAGTAAAACAAGACCCTATCAAAACAGCTGTGATCAGACATATTTTTCTGATAGTTGTACCACTTGGTATCACGAAAGTATGGCTGGTTGTGGTTGAGATAGAATACCAAATTACAACCATAGAAGCAATCATATCGAGCTTTATATACTTCGCATCAGAAGTACTCTTTTTAGATTGCAAAATTGTCCAACCAGCCGGATTCGAACCAGCGACCTAAGGATTTCTACAACGATTGCACTACTCTACAGTCCTCCGCTCTACCAACTGAGCTATGGTTGGTATGTTCCAAATCTGAATAATTTAATAAATATTCATTATACCTTCTTAAAATTAATTCAACCTGAAATTCATTCAGGATATCATTGCATTGTAATTAATTGTAATTTTTAATGATCAACCTCTCATAACACATCAAACTATTCACATGTGTAAGCTCAATCAAAAAATATTGAAAAAATTAGTCGGAATTGAGCCTAGTGAGTTTCAAAGTATAGCTTCATGGCATACCAGCTTGGTAAAGTGGAAGATTGCGTAGTAGAGCTTTGCAGATTTAATAACATGGTTGTTCAAATCATGCTAGAGAAACTTTGTAACACTAGACATACATAATTACTGTCATATTTTTTCTACTTAAGTTAGGAATTATTCACCATTTATTAATTATAACCTAATTATTTCATTAGTTTCCAACATATACGATGTGGTTGTGTATTCTTTGATCGTAATTTTTATTCAGCTTATTTGCGACTATGAAGTGAAAAATTCTCTAACTTTAATATGACAGTTACAATGCATTAATTCAGGTATAAATATAAACCTGAAAATGTAATGACCGAGTCGAGTAGAAGAAAGTGACAAATTGCATATGCAACCACAGATTTATCCTTTATAATGCGGCAATCATGTAAGATACAGCTGTAGCTGGATTATTAGAGCGGAGAATTGTATCTCCTAACTGCAGATATTTCTAAATCACAGGTCGGATGTGACATCATTTCGCATATCTGCTGAGAATGTAAGCACTTCCATTCTACATGATTGTCACAGTTAATTCACTGCCTATGCGATTGTTTCACTTTTCAGCTAAAATCACCAAAATCTTTTAATTCGTTTCTGTCCATTTATCGAGAATTTATTGCAATAAAATTGAGCTGTTAGCTAAAATAAAATGGTTATATCTCTGAAAGAAAAACAAATGGACAAGTAAACTTGAATAATTCATTGCTGCATTTTTCAACAGCTCACTTTTGAAAAAGCCTCAGCAATTTGCAAGGTGTCATTTTCTCACTGCAAATTTAGCAACAGCAATTGGTATTTTAAAGAAAATTTGAAATTGAAGTTTGCAGCATTGATATTTACATATATGCAACAAAGACAGCTTTGTCAAACTATTAAAAAATCAAATATAAATCTAAATAAAAAAAATATGCGTTTATTGTTTCTGATGAAAAGTTTTATAGTAATTTTTGATATGTTCAGAGCCTCGCTCAAAGGTTAGTTTCTATATAAATAAGTCAAATGTTGAAATTTCAGATGAAAGGTTACTTAGAGTTCAAAATTGGTATTCAATTTAAAATACTGCATTGAATATGAAGGTGTTTGTATTAAATATCTTCTAAATATATACTTAAATGATTGCCACTCACGATAAAGTCAAAATTTGTATGTGGTCTCTTAGCAGTAATCCGAGTCAATTCCTGCCATGAGTAGACTTCTTACATATGACTATCTTTGTAAGTGTATGTCTGATGGACAAAACTGAGTCAGCGCTTTTGTTTGTATTGGAAAGATTCAACAAATTCAGGTCATATCAGAAGTAGCAGTGAAAAACACAAAAGTTGAAGGCTTAGAAAGTAGTCCTGAAATAGTATTAATTTATGAAAATTGGAACTAAATTTCAAAAAAGACTAGTCTTTACGAAGTGTACGAATAGACATGTCAGTGATAAAGAGTAGTCATTTGGGTAGTAATTCTATAGAAAAAAAATTTGCTGTCACTAATACCTGATGAGTCACTAATACCCAAAATTAATCAAATTATCAAGAATAATCTGTCATGGTCTTTGAAAAGTTTTCATTCCCTACAAAACTGAGCAATGGAAGAATAATTTACCCTAAATCATTTGCATTCATCAAGTGTTTTATATTCCTCATCCATAATGAATGGCACAAAATATTGAATTCATGTTATAACTAACTGATATTATGTTTAATAGTTTGAGTAAGCTAATATCATTCATTACACAACTTTTTACTTGAACATCTCAAATTTGCATATTCCCCCTCCATAATGAGAGGTATAAAGTATTTTTAGCATGTTTTGCTAAATAAAGGAGAGAAAAGATTGCCTTCGTACTTCAAGTGTTGAAAGAGAAAAAAATATTACTGTTTTATTTCGGGCTTTATTTATAATCAATAGCATACTTTCAGACTTTTCTTTGGCAGTAACGTCAGGTGGCAATGGCTCATCAATGACACTTGATGAATGCAAATGTTTTTTGCAACTCAGTCACAAGTTCCTATTGACCGATTCCTACGAGCTATTTTAAGTCTTATGATGGATGGATTAGATTCTGAAAATTATGAACTGAAAAGTAATATGACATTGATTTATGAAAATATGCCCGATCTAATAAATTCATAAAAATGCGTCGTGTTCGCAAATATGCAAAGTATTTTAGCAGTAATTGAAGCTGAAGTAAAGTTTTCTTGATAAAATTGCTAAAAAAATTTTATGGTTTGATCATCAGATCCAATATTCATATTGATATATTCGAGTTTATAAGTTTGCGAATTTACTATATTCTGACACACTCTCAATACTTCAGCTTTGAGAAGTTTAGACTGGATAACAAAGACACGACGATCGAGAAAAAGATAATGCATGGATAAAATTTTGGGGGATTATCTAATTCCAATTTTATAACTTAAATTGAGAGAAATGATATATGTTTTGTAAATTTTGCATTTTTATTCGAAAAAAGAGGCAATATTGTGAAGGATTAATAATTGATAAGTGTGAACTGCAGTGCTTTCAGACAATATCACATTAGCAATGGCTGGACTGCTTTTCAAATCAGCCAATTTTTTTAATAACATTTCATGTCTTTTGTCACTTTAAAAATTTTTTATTTCGGTGTAAAAGCTTTGTAATATCGCAAGTATTGGAACAAATTATTTATATTAATAGTTGATAAGTTTATTTTTATACATTGATTAATTACTTGCAAGAATAATTAAATTCGAATACAATAACTACCATTATCTTACGAACATCAAGCAGAAAAAGTTCGCAATGTTATATTGTAATCTGTATAAGAATGACGTCGTCAGCTAACCCTTTCTGCTTAATTAGCAACCGTTGAAGAGAAAAGCCTTATGAAAGTAGAATTAAATTACTTAACAGCTTGCAAGTCTCATAAATTACTCATAAAAGAATAATAGTTACTCACTCTGTGTGTAAAAGTTAACAATTTATGCTCAATCTCGAAACCCTTAATCCTAGCTTTTAAGCTAGTCATTCGTAAATGGTTGGTCAAATAATAGTGTGAATTCTCTTAAATATTAAAGTTTTGGTATTAATCAAATATGAAAAGCAAAAATTTCGTAGCAAACCACAAGGTAATCAAGAGCAAATATTTTTGCTAATAACTAGTCTTTTTTCTAATTTGCATTTCAGTTAAACTTAAAATGTCCTACTTGTTTATTAAGGTATTTTCATTACTTGCTCGTTTTCTTAACATAATTACCATAATAGTGTAATTGAGTAAAATTTTTTAAGTATAAATTTGATATAACTGACTAACAATGTAAAATGTAGAAACTAAAACTTCCAAATTTGCTCATTAATATTTTTTGAGATGATGAACGGAGATGAATTTTAATATGTATATTTATTTACTTATGACCGCTTTGGAAATGCATAATGCACGGATAAGTGCAACTTCGACAGGAATAGCTGCAATCATATACTTTGTGAGGAATTCAGATTTAGAACTGAAATTGAAAATTTTTTAGCACTAAAAGCTAGAAGGAGTCGGTAGCAGCGGCCCACAAGCAGTTGGGGACAAAGCTGCTAGCAAAAGTATTATTGTTTTATTTATGAGCTAATTCTTGACTTCCAACTGATTGTGTGTGCAGCAACAAAACGTTTTGATTTTCAAAAGTTTTATCGGTATATATTATTTATTTCCAGTTGTTTTTATTGTTTTTGATAACTTTGTTTATATTTTTGACTAGAATTTTTTAACTTCATTCAATGCTTGTAATAATAACTTGCTCCCTTTTATAACTTGTGCACTTTGATTTCGATGCTTGTCATTACTTTGTTTCGGATTTGCCCATGCTATTTTGCATTTTTCATTGCTATGATCTGAATCAAACATTTTTTATTCATGTCACTGACTATAAACTTATTTTGAATAAATTGTTTCCATTTAATGATTGCCGTGTACAGAAATCCGCAGGGATGAAAGACGTACTGCCTAAATATGGATAAGAAGTAATTTCCATATACAAAATTTTTGTGCATTCAAAATTGAGCCAGTCTATTTGTTGTAGGAAAGAGTTGGAGGAGAGTAAACTTGAAGGGCACTTAACAGTCTGAGTAAACTTTTCAAAATTTTGCTCGCATTTTGCATACGAACAAATCTTTGACAAATATTGAAACACTCAGTTTGAGTTTCGTTATAATTTTAATGATAAATTAAGGTTGCTTTACTTGAGTACTTAGACAAAAATGTTCTGGATTAGCTTTATGATTTGAATTAATAAATTTATACCCAAATTTTTTAGCAACCTGCCATCTGAAGACTACTCCCAGGCAATGTGTCACTAGCAAGAACTTCAACTAATTAAGTTAATACTCAAAAAACATATAGAATTAATACTGATTGCTACATTAATATTAGTTCTGTTTTACATCTGTTTCATTCTAATTCACAAGTAATAATAAAAAATGTAAAAATGCTGTATGTATTGGGGGCAGTGTGTATATGTAATGCTGTATGTCTATGAGTGAGCAGTATTTGTTTGTACACCTCAGTAGTGAGGCATTCGTACTAATTAAGAACAATCATAATGTACGAGAGATGAGATGTGAGTGAGCTAGGCCAAGCAGACAAATGGGGCACTCAGTATCCGATCTATATGAATGAAAGGCCTTAGAAAGATCTCCGAGAGGCATAAGCAAGTCGCTTTCCTTCTAGACTACTCCATGCCTACCTGTCTTCTTGCCTGCCTGCCTCCCACTTACTCTCTCACGCATTCTTTTTGCCAAAAGGCCATCCTTGGCCAAGCCTTCTTCATAATTCTAATTTCATTTTTCTCACACACTCAGTCGCCATTAAGTCTTACACAATTTGTAACTCTCTCTCTATGCATTATCGCTAATTCCGTAATAAAGCTAATATCATTGTTAACAAATCATATTTCTAATTACTTTTTCTTGAGGTAAATCTCTGATTCAATCAGGGATTAATTTATAGCGTGATTACCACCTAGACTACGCTATCTCTTCACTTTACAGCCATTTAAACGTAAGCTCTGAGATAATTTTTTGCGCATTAGAACTGATCACTTTACTGTTTTGTGTTTCAGATCTCAAAAACTATGCAGACAATACATCAAATTTTGATTGCGGCTGCTATTTTAGTATTAATCTTTGGGTTTATTTGTGTATTAACCTTTTGGCTACTGAGGTGCTGGAGATCAAAGTCGAGTTATGAATTGGCCGCTGCTTTAGTTCAAAATAAGCAGTGCGCACAGCCAGAATTTTATATTTGAAAGAAGTGAATGATTGCTTGAGTGAAGAGCTATTCTCGATTTGGTAATTCTAAGAAATGTTCAAATAACTCGAGAATGAGAAATGACAAAACCTGATAATAATCAATTTTGAGTTTGCCAGTTTTCTGCAAGTTCAAAGTTTCACCATTTGGTATGTGTAAATCAATGAGCTTAAAATTAGATTCCAAAGTAATGAAATTTGAGTTCTGAAAATTTTTTCAACTGAACGTAACTAAATTACAAATTACATCAAGTGATTCTAGCCGTTAGCAGAGTTTTCCTTTCTTACTTTGAAATTTAATTCATGGATGTCCTTATTAGTGAAGTTTATTTAATATTTGAAAGCTGGCAATATTTTATTATGAAAAAGAATAATATAATATTCTTTCTGCAAAATTAGTAGCTGAAAAATTGTTTTTGAAAAGCAAAATTGTTCTGTCTTAAGTACTATTTTAAATAAATAAGATGCTTTTCTGAATGAGAGCCAATAAAAATGACTGAAAAACAGAAGGAAGAAATTTTCGAGTGGTAGTAAATGTAAATGAAGCTTTCATGTATATAAAAACCAAGTTCAGAAAAACTAGTCGAACAATGAGTAATGTTGTGCAAGTCAATTCACAGAAAACTTCAGTACCTTTTTATTTTAATAACTTTTACAAGCTTTTCATAGATTCTATATACTTTTATATTTTATGAACAAATGTTCCAAATACTTATCAGTCAGCTTATAATGTGTGGAAAGTTTAATTCTTGTGGTGAATTATTGAAATTTTATTTTGAAAATCATACGGAAATATTTGGCCTTTTTTAGATATCAGACCTTTTTGAAATAATTTATGACAGTAATTAAATTTTTCCAAGTAAGCTTTATGTTCGACTGTACTTAATTTCACCACTAAGCGCATTTATTTCTTACTCGCAGTGTCCTGTCGCTGAAATGCAAATGTAGTAAATATAAATTTTCAGTTTAAGGTCATGTATAGTGGTGAAGTTACAACAAAACTGATAGGTCCTGGAACCATCCGTCTTCTTCGATTTGCCGTCAGATCTTGTAACTAACATACTTAATAGTGTCTTTTTCTGTTTGTAATTGTGAATGTGAACAAAAAACAACTTGCAATTAAGCTGAATTGCTATTGGAATTGAAAGTGAAGCATTTGGTTAGAACTAATTTGTAAAGCGATATGTAATTACCTTTAGTTTGGCCAGTATGCAGTCTCACTGCGAACAAATGCATAAGTAGTGCTTGAAATAGACTTGTATTAAACGATGGTTTTTTAAAACACTATGAAGATATTTGAAAATATCAAAAAATTATTTCAATTTTAGAGAAAAATGTGAATTTGCTGTTGTTATAAATAGTGGAAGAAATGGAGAGAAACAGATGCAGGTTCAAAGTTCAACGTTTTCTTTGGAATAACTGGATTGCAACCTGATT
>UYYF01000293.1:0-21810 GCA_900618365.1 Thelazia callipaeda
ATATATATATATATATATATATATATATATAATTTTTAATAAAATTATGCTGCAAAAAATATCAGACTTCTATTTCAGCTGCAGCTTTTTTCCCAAACTAACAATTCTGGTCAGCCTCTCAGCAAGAGCTCAGTCACCACAATACTTGCAGTTTGCAGTCTTTAAATAACATTAAAAGATAAATTAACTATAAAATTTTAATTAAATTTTATTAATTATTATATGAATAAAAGCTTATAAGCTATGCAATAATTGTTACACATTGGTTTTATCTGTTCTCTTTTATTTTAATTTTCTCATTAAGTCACAATGATAAGACTATTTATATAGCTGACAGAACCAAAAATTTAAACAATACTAAAGCAAAAAAAATATCATAAATTGTTTAAGAACTAATTTTGGAGTTTAGTCATCATCAAATATTATTAGCAGTTAATATGGTATTTTATATAGAATAAATCGTTTATTGTATTGCAAATATATTTTAGCAATGAAAAACTACATGATTTTATATCAATTATACATCTAATTTGGCATCAGAATCCGATTAAATTACATATAAATCAGTTACTGTATCAAAATGTAATTTGCATCTTTGTGAGAAATAAAATTATATTCAACATTTAATAATAAACCTATAAAATTAATTTATTAATTCACTATATCACATCATATCAGCACTGCTTACTTCCTTTAACTTTCAGCTGCTTCACAATTAATGCGATATTTGCTGAAACTTATCAGATGAAGAATCTTGCGAGCAACTGCGCTCTCTCAGCCAAAAAATATTCAGAAAAAAGCAAAGAAATTCAGCTTTCTGCTTTTGTTTCATTCAAAAAATAAGCACAACTGTGATTTAATTCGCTTGTATGCAACGAAAACAAACTTTACTTTTCGAGGCGTTATCACACCTAAAACTTTCATCAAATCCATCACTTTTAGTTCAATTTTTGAATTTTTTTTCTCACTTAGCACCCTTTCAATGATAAAATAGTCGAGAAAAAATTGAAAATTCAAGCAGCACACTTTTTTGTTTTTGTTTTCTGTGCTAAACAATTTTAATCATAGCTGCCATTATTTTCAAATTGCTTAAACAAATCGTTACAAATGATAAAGTTTGTGACAAAATTGATCACATAATGTATGCAAACGTGTTGACGTAAATGCTACGTATTTTTGTACATGCATACGTATCCCCGTGCATTTATGCAACAATAAATTGAGTATGAGTTCAGTTTAAGCGTTTGAATTCGAATTCTACGCATGTTATTGTACCTTTCCTTCTTCAATTCAGTTGCAGAACTATTTTTAACTTTTCCAACTGCAAATTTTTTACGTGGTAAAAAGAACAATTATGAATATTAACTGCAAAGTTGTTCCCATTTTAAGAGGTGCTCACGTGTTTTATGCATACGTCAGGTGATATTCACGGAGTACTGTTTTTTAGTCTACAAGCAAATTAAAGTAAAAAGTAAATAAGAAATTTGTAGAATTTAAAACTTTTTTATGAAATCTATCAGTTGTCATCTATTTTGCTACATTTTTTACATTTTAGATAATTAAAAAATTCAGAAAAACGTGGAAAAACGTGATGAGCCATTTATTATCACGTTTATTTACATCATAAATGTATTAATATTGCTTCAAAAAATTATAAATCTTCTTCAGACACTGCAAAATAATTTTCGATTCATTATACATACAATAATTGTATTTTAAAACGTTAAGGAAGTAATACGTTGCAGAAAGTCAAAATTTCCAAGCATTTTTTTCCGCATTACATAGCACACGTTGAAAATAATTATTAACAAATATTAAGCTGCAATAGTGTAAAAGTTCTTGAATATGACAACTTGTTTTTAATAGAAATGGAGTTGATGAAGCCTAGATGCTAGGATATGAAAATCATAAGGTCAGATGCCAATTTGATGTCACTTTGTTAGACTTTCGTCCTTTACCTTCTTTTTTTGAATTTGAGCTAATAATTCACTGTTTAGGTGGAAAAGACCTCATAAGACGGAAATTGCTTGTGGAAAGAAAAAATACGCTCTTTGGTAGATAAATGACAGAGTGAGTACATTATTATTGTTGTGTAATATAATTTGATACTCTCTCTTGATTGTTGGCTGAATGCTTTAGATTACTGTTTGAATGCTTGCATTTTTTGTATTTGTAACAAATAGACACTTTTGAGGTCAAAATTTGTCGTATAATTAGACGAAATTGTGTGATTATATTATTTAGTGGTTTATCATCAAGAAAATTAAATATGATTTAATTTGAAAGTAAAATCAATCTTAGTCTTAAAATATTTTTCTAATTTAAACAACAATTAAGACTATAAGCTAAAGTTTAGATCGAAAATATTGGATTGAACTTTTTCAGGCTCTGTAATTTGTCTTTGTGCACAAGTCTGGTTTTGGCAGTTCTTAACATTCCTTATATTATTTAGATTATATTAACATTGTTCGTTATCATTCATTTTGACGCGAATCGTTATTAGAATGTACCGGAAGAAAAATTCATGAAAAAGTATTAGAATAAATGATAGCAAGGGATGCAATGTTTTTAAAATATGTGTACTAGAAAGTAAAAGTGCAGTTGTTGAACAAAAGATAGAAGGTAAAAGAACTGAATAAAAATCATTGTAATGATTCTAGCAGGAGGAAGGATTTATGGTATATCAGGAGTTTCTAGGTGGCTATACTAGTTTAATAAAGTTATTCATAAAAATCATGCCAAATTATGAGGTAAAGATCTTATTATAAAGGCTTCATCTATTTTATGTGCATCAGTCATAGTAATATAGATGAATGCAATTTTAAGTTTTTTAAGCTAATTTTAAAATTGAAACTCACTTCTAGTTTACATGCAGAGACTTCGAATGTTTTATTTATCAATAAGTGTCGCAAAATAAGTAATTTATTATCATTATGGGTGTTTGTATCAGACTTTCGTGTAGCTTTTGTTGAGAAAAAAATGATAAAAAATTTTATTAAATAAAGTTTTTTTGACACTTGTTGAGCAGCTTGAAATCCAAGCTTAGTCTTATATATCAAATTTGTCTTTAGTGGGTATCAGTTAAAAAATGGCAGCTTAATCAAAAAATGAAAACTAAGTATAAAACTTGAAGATAAGATTAACGATGATTTGTGAGCGGTGGTGATCATATTGAGTATATCGCAGTAATATCGTACTTTGTTATTGCTAATTGTCCTAAAGCGAGACGTCTATAACGGTGACGCTTTGTTTTATGTGAAGCTATGCTCGAAAGCTTTCCACAGGTTAAAAATGATGTGGTTCAAGAGCTAGTATCTTTTAGCCTTATAATATTTGATTATAAGTGAAAAAAGTTTGCAAAGCGTCAAGTGACAGGAATCTTGCGAACAAATCTGTCGAATTGTTTTAAGTTTGCAATTCATTCGACAGAGGTGTTTGTTATCCCTGTCATTCATTTAGATGCTTGCTAATTTCCAGACCTGAAGTAGAAATTTACCTGTTTTATTTTGCATCAGGGTCTCATAATGAATCTTTGAAATGGGAGCGAATTGTAAACTTATTTCAGGTATAATGAGGCATTTCTGATGGCAAGTATTTCGGATGATGTGAATCTTGAAAAGTTATTAGAGTTGAGAACAGCGCTCCAGAAACAAATCAATCAGTTGAACGTTAGCGATGCGGTAGTGTCATCTAGTATTGTACAAGAATCAGCAGACCAGAAAGATACTTTGATTACTGAAGGATACAATAATTGCAGTGCTTGGAATGCAGAAAAACTTTTGAATCTACAGACTTCAGATAAGCAATTCAACGAATCGAAAGACAGAGATTTAGTTTCAGATTTTGCTGATAAAGAGAGTTACAGTGCCATGACGAGAAAATCAGAAGGACGTTATCTGGAAGGACAGAGTTTAGGTTGTCCGGTAGAGTTTGGCTCGAATTTGGCTTCTTGCCCTTTTCAGCATAATTCCAAACAATCAGCGGACATGGTTTGCATGAAATATGCAGTTAATAATTTCACCTCTCATTCTGAGATCGGTGAATCATCTCCGACAACAGTGATGCAGGATGGGAATATTTGCGATCTAAACGCTGTTGGTGCACCGGTATTGTTATCTTTTATCATTCTGCGTTTTTTATTTACTCCAAATCCTTTACCATGTCATTTTGTTTGTGCTATGTATTGTTTTAATAAACGGCATTAATCACATAATGTAACCAATTTGTTTAGCAGGTGCAGTTTCATTTCAACACTTGAAATAGGTTAGCCTGTATGAAAATTTTCAGCGGTTTTAAGTTTTTAAAGAATTTTAACACTGTTTTATTGCTAAATTATAGCAGACCGAACCAGGTTTTTTGATTGGTCTTTATATAGTATAAATGTAAGTAAGAAATGTGGTATGTGGAAATTATTTTGGAAAAAACTTCGAAATCTTCGAATTTCTTCATATTTTATTGGATATAGTTGAAATTATTTTCAAGGAATAAAATTATGCCTTGATTTCGCAGTACTTGTTTTTTGTACTTGAAAGTTCTTTGTCATTAAGGTAAAGGCATATAGTACATGAAATTATCTCTGAGTTCTAGAAATTATTAATTTTTTTTGAACATTTTGTGTTGGACTCCCTTTTTTATAAGGGAGTTGTTTTTTTAATTTGTTTTGATATTTCAGCCTAACAAGAAGATAAAATTAGATTCATTAGTAGTATTATCAGACGTATCGAAAAATGGATTCGTAGAGGTTTGTTGATTCAAAAAATTGAAAATTTGGTCATTTTTAAAATCAGATTTCAAGTTCGTGATGTTAAAATTTTGGACAAAGATGTTTTGGCCTTTTTTAGCAGATGTAAAGAATGAAAAAGAGTATTCGAAATTGTTATAAAATTTATAAGGTTTTGATTGCTTTCTCTCACTCATTTTGATAGAGAAATTGAAAATATAATTGGGAAAGTATATATATATATATATTATTACTTTTTTATCATCTAAAGAGTGAAAAAACTTAGACTCCTAGCTTTGTGGAAATGAGGTGCAGAAGTTCTTTTTTGCATAATAATTGGGCTGTCTGATATTAAAAACAAGACTATTGTGCTATCTTTGTCAGCATTGATGGTAAGTCACGAGTACTTAAGGATGAAGAAAGAAATAACAATGTTGCTCAAGTTCGAAATTTTTTAACTGATGCTGCTAATGACAAAAAGAATGATCCTGTTTTTTCATTGACATTGGTACCGCCCCCATCACCACCTCCTACTTCATCTTTACCTATACCATCACTTCCGTCAACATTACCTATACCGGTACCACCAATACCACCACCACCACCACCACCCGTGCTAGAAAATCGTCATAATATTCAGCCATCTTCACTTTCCAGTGAGATGGCTGTAACATGCCATGATAACTTGATCGAAGGACAAAATCAGCTTGAAGATATAAAGAAGGTGGACTCACTTCTACCTGGCAAGTATTTTATTCAATGATTTTACTTGTGTGCATGAAATCAGTCATTTTACGAAGTTAGTTTTTCATCTTAAATATTTTGCAGACAAATCTAGTAGTGGTGAAGTGCATGGTCGAAGCGAGACATACAAAGAAGAAAATGGATTTGTATCGTTAGTTATTTCATTAATGTATGAAGTTTATTATATTTTTTGCTTCAATTTGAAAGCAGTCATTCCCGTTAATATTTCCCTTCTACTAAAAAATTAGCAGTTTTTCTCTTAATTTTTCACTTTTATTTGAGAAGATTCAATATATTTTTAGAGATGAGGATGGTGATGACGATATTGACTTTTTATTAGAAAAACCAGTGGAAGATGCGCAGACAGGGAAAGTTGTATTACCTGAAGATGGTGAAATGCGAGAAAAAATTGTGTTAGCTTATCGTGGAGCTGAATATTTTGATGTCTTACCAGAAGGGTGGGTAGAAGTGACGCATAGTAGTGGTCTTCCCATATATTTGGTTAGTTTTCTCATGCCATGTTGCAAAAGCAGTTTTTCGAGGAATAACATAATGTGAATTAATTTTCAAATAAGCTGTTATTTCAAAAATAGATTTTTTGCAAATTAATATCATAATTTTACGAGTAATAAATTTCTGTTATTATTTCAAATAAATATGTTGCAAGCGTGACTTGAAAATGAACTCAAAGTCGCTTTATCTTTCATTTCCATTGCTTATAATTATTCTGAAGAAAAATTTACATGTTTTGAAACATGCAGGCTAATAAAAAATTTCACTGCAGCACAAATCGACGCGGGTTTGTACATTTTCACGTCCATATTTTATTGGTCCTGGTAGTGTAAGGCATCATAATGTACCAATCTGTGCAATTCCTTGTTTGCATCAACGACGAGTACTTAAGGAAGTAGAAGAAGATGCTGCAGCTTCTGCTGCTGCTTTGAAAAATGCACTTTCTGTGTCTGCAGATGATCGTCGTAGCGATGATGCTATTGAAGATTCATTAGTAATCGCACGACTTCAGGCACCTGGCACTAAAGTCCAAGTTAGTTTATCGGCTAATTATCTCAGAAGCGTTTTTCCAGTATTTGTCTAAACTGTTAAAAACTTAAAAATTTTGTGGCATAATGTAATATAGAAGTTTTTATTGACTATAGTAGAATTCTTTGTTTGATTAATTAATGTGTTGTTCTCATAGTACTTTCTTACTGAGTAATGTTTAATAAATCTTTAATGAGGAAATTTTAAAATTTCGCGATACATGCTTCAGTTATTTAAATAGCTTTTTCAATTACAGACAGTAAAGGATTTCAAAGAGCGTCAGCTTGATACAAAATCATTGCATGATTATGCGAAGGCTATATTTAAATTCAAAACAATCCAGGTTGATAACTTTTTTTCGTTTATACATATCTTTTGTATTTAGCTATCCTAAGAGCATTTCCAATATTCAAATATATTGCTTCTTTTCAGACGTATCGTTTTAATAGATGGGCTGCAACACGCAGTTTCCATCGTCAGCGTAAGCTTGCTGAAGCTGCAAGACTTGGAAAGAATGCTTCTTCTATTGAATTATCAGTTGACCGTCCTGGTAAGTAGCAAATATTGCGACTTGAATAAGGAATATTTTGTATACAATAAACTAATCGATGTTGTCTATAATTGTTTGATGGTAGAAATTATCTAGTTTTTCATATGTGAATCATTGCTATTAATTTGTCTGAAGTGTATTCGTGTTTTCATAAAACCGCTTGAAAGGAATGTTTTTGAGCATATTTAAGTTCATATCATATCGTTGTTTTTTTATGAATTTTGATTGTACTCAGAATTTGTTTACATCTATAACGCAACAGCTATAAGTATTATTTCTCTACCTTTCTAATATGGTTGTGAAAATTTTTTTTTGAAGTGAAAGCGAGTATTCCATTAGCCAGTAGATATAAATAAAGGTAGACATGATGTAAAAAGAAGTAAATTAAAGACTGCTGATCTAGAGACTGTTTAAATTATTGCTTTTCTAGCATTGCCATCAAATGTCAAGTTAATCACTGTTCCTGCATTGGAAGCAAATTTAAAGCCGCAACATCGTGGATTCTTTCTTAATCCTCAAGGCAAAACTTCAGTCAGTGTATTGCATGAATATGTGCAAAAGGTTTTGAAAAGCACCATCAATTACTATTTTTCCGAGACAAGGTATACTTTTATAGAATGGTTAATTGATTAAATGTGTTTGTAAATTTATGTCTCACTCATTATCCTTTTCGAAATCTCGCTGCTTTCCTTCACTTAATTTAATGAGTTTTTCTTGTTTGAGAATGGCAGATTTTATGAATTTTGGAAAAAGAACAATTATTTTAGAAATTCATCAATGCCATATGGATGCACAGCACGTTTAAAAATAAATTTGAATAATCGTGTGCTATGTGCAGCAAGTGTTAAAGAAAAATTAATGCTTTTACAAGAGAAACAAAAGCGTGAGCAGCTTTTGCAAGAACATGGAGAGCAACCAGGTAAAGTACTAATTCAAAACCAGAGGGGAGTTTTGAAATAGAAATTGTTTAATGCTGGTAATGAACATGAGTGTGATTGCTTTTGATAGTCTTAGCTGAGTTTAGCTGGATTATTATCATCCGACCATTTTCAAGTATTTGCTAGATTTTTAATTATTTCAAATTAGCTTTGCATTCGGTTACGAATGACTGTATAATATGTGCTTTTACATGTGTTTAATGACCATAATGATTCACTTCAGTTTATTGTATTATGTTGTACAAATGACTGAGTTGACTTCAAATATAACAGGTATTCTTAGTATTTTTAACAGTCAAAAAAGTTACCATAATATTAATGTATCATTTTGTATGTTGATTTTAAAATGTGCTTCTATCAGAATTAAAATTTTTTGATTTCCAATTTTAGGTACTGATTTTGTTGTTCTTGGTACCGGTTGCGGCAATAGCAAAAAAACTGCTAAACTTGATGCTGCTCGAAATGCCTTAAAAGTTCTGATACCAGATTTAGAATTTGATGCTGAAGGTATTGCACTCAGTGATAAAATGTAAGTTTATACTATTAGACTTTAAAACTCATTCTGATGTTTTTGCATTTCACTTACACCTCGACATTTGATGCACTCATACTATTCAAAATTGACTTTGCTCAAATATTTGCTAGATTTTTAATTATTTGATTACATTGAATTTTTTATTACTTTATTCCAATTTTTTGCCTTTCCAGACTGACCAAGTTTGAAAATTTTTTTTGATGGAATATCGATAATTCATGAAGTAATGATTTATAAGAGTATTGTATTTGAATAGTCTTACTTGAAATTTTCAGAAAAGATGACTCAGACAGCGAAAAGGAAGATGCAGTAGCGTTGTTTGATATGTTACCAATAGAGGATTCACGGATTTTTGATCTTTCTGCTCGAGCTGGTCAACCTTCTCCGTATTTACTACTTCAGGTTCATTTTTCAATCTAAATATAACATTTCCTGTTGCCTACAGATTTTCTTTAATCAGGAAATTATTGAAATATTTATGAAATTTGATTTTGAGCTTGCAGTAAATAATTTTTGTTTTTTCTCTTCAAATAATTTTTTTTTTATTTTGAAAGTATTGAGTTCTAAATTTATAGTTTTCATTTCTTTTTAGATGTTATTTACTTTCATTTTTTCTAAAGTAAGACTCCATATTGTTGCACACTGTAAATTCATCTCTGAAGCTTCCTTTGGACTTAAAGTTTTTGTGCACTTATCATTTAATAGTTTTAAGATCTATCTTGAATGAAGTAAATTTTCTTCAGAATAAGTTTCTTCAATTTTATAATAAGGTAATTTTATATTGTACTTTTTTTACTTTGAATTTTATAATGAATTTGCATTTTTGTTTGTGCAATAATTTGCAGGAATGCCTGAAACGAAATGCTGCATACGGGGATACTGAAGTTAAGCTTCATTCGACACGAGTGAGACATCAACGCCATCAATTTCAGATGGATGTAGGAAAACATCGTGTTTCAGTTATATGTGCAAATAAACGTGAAGGCAAACAGAAAGCATCTCAAGCAATGCTAAAAAAATTGCATCCAAATGTTTGTATTTAAAAAAGAATTTATTTCAATTATTTCAATTCAATAACCAACTACTAATTTTTTTTCTGATCATTTCAGTATAATTTGCTTGACTACATTGTTTGTGGGATGCATGTTCATAAAATTTTGTCATATAGTATTATTATTTGAGAAGTAAGCTATTAAAGATTAATTTGTCTTAACAACAAAATTCTTAGTATATAATTTTTTTTGACTATTGAGCTTCTCAGCTAGTAAAAAAAATTATGTTATTGCTTTTAACCTATAAGAATATCCAATTGTGTATTGAGAGAAGTTTTCAGAAATTTAATATTCTCGTGAAAGAAAGAAATATTCAGTAAAGGCAGTAGAAAACCAAATTCTATGAAATTATTTTTTGAGCTTAATTATTCCTTACAAAACTTAGAAATGTTTGTGGTGCGAGAAGTTGTCATTATGTCTGAGGTGAAAGTATATTTCAAGATTGAAGCCTGATTAGACCTCTCGATTCCAGCTTGATACCTGGGGCTCTCTCATTCGGCTTTATGGAAATGAAACTCAACAAAGATTGCAAGAAGCTCGAAAAAGCCGGCAAAGTATTATTCAGTTACAAAGTGGTTAGTCATCAATAAATATTAGTAATATGCAACTGTATTGGTATCAGTAATGTTCCTGTGTGTAAAGTGATGTACTTTTTGTATCGTTCAACTGTTGATAGCAGCTTCACTTTCAAACGAAAGTATGAAACTTAATTTTTTTCTTCATTTTTAGGAAATCGTGTCAAAGAAAGCTCAGCAATGGAACCAAACAACGCTATATTAGAGAAATTGCGGACAGAAATGTTAAAGTTATCAAAGTGCAAGAAATCAGAAGAAATTAATGAAGGAATTGTATGTAAGCGGCCAAAATTGTCGGTAACCAATGAACCAGTAGATGGTGGAAAGTGTGCACAGGAATCGGCTGGCTATGCCACAAAACATCCTGATGCTTTATCAGCTTTAAGAATTGATCTTTAATATAGCTCAAAGCTTGAAAATTCATGCAGCACTGATAGTGCTCCTTCTTTTATAAGTGATGTTAACGAAGTATCATTCTATACAGTAGTTTCGTTCTTCTAACAGTGAGCTTGTGGCATTTACTGTATTACAGTTTTCAAGCTACGATTTTTCCTCTTTTTTGCGTACTTGGTGGCTTTGTCACTTTAGCTTTTGATTGTATGCAGTTTCTCATACACTTTTACTACATTCCGTTTTTTCCTTACTTTCATTTTACTAAATTTGATTTTTGGCTGTCGTTAGGCAAGTTATTTTCTAAATTACCAAGCTATATCCATCAAATTATCAAAAATCAAATCCTATTCCCTAAGTTATAGAATGTGCATATCTATTATTGTTCGAATTTCAGTGCTGTCTTGATGTTCACTTTTTGCTTTTCCATCCTCTGTGTTTAAGCTTCGGCTACTAAAAAATTATCTCTTATCCCTTTTGCCTGCCATTTAAAATAGAGGTCAATTCAATCATTTTTGCTGCATTCTTTTGCAATTTTGATGCTTTGTTAACATATTTAAATAATATCTTTGGAATTGTTCGTCATAATTAGTGATTGTTTGAAGGCTATGTGTATTTCGCGACTTTTCTGTGCCAAACATTATTATGCAAAGGTTGTATATTGGTTTTGATAAAGTGCTAATTGCTACATTTATGGAAAGATCAGTAAGACTTTCGGAATGATTTAGCGTTTGGTGTGTCAAATTAGTATTAGTTCAACTATGAGTATAATTTTTGTAGCCTTGCTGGACAGTAAGCAAAATAAGAGGCAAAATAATCAAGAATGTAAGAGTTGCAATTATCAATTAAAGGTATCTGTTTCAAGGTGTTCGTTTCAATTTTTTCCAGTTCTTACCACATCACCTTGATATCCACCTTTAGCTGACTTGTATTCCTGGACAGTAATTGTCAATCACTGGACTTGGTGATAGTTGAAGTCTTTTTTTTTTCGAGATATGAGGATGCTTTGTTCATTTGAAATATATATCTTTGTTATCAGTACAAATATTTGTATATAAATGCAATTCGGTAGTAGTTGGTGAACAAGTATTGACTGACACCATTAACAAGACTTGAATTATAGGGAAACAAAGGAGTGCATTACTCGAACAGAAGATTTTTAATCTTTTTTTTCCGCAAATGCAAAATAAGAATATTCAAATTTCTTCAAGTTTATAAAAGAATTGTTTTATGAGTGGGAAGCATAGTAATATTTTTTCTACCGGTTGGCGGCACTTCATTTTTGATCTAACGAAATTCTGAGCTGATTGCACGGATTATGTTTATAACTGAAGAAGATACTGAGCCAGTTAAATGTTTGGAAGTAGCTCATCCGGCGAGAGTTGATGTTGAACTGGAAGTTGCCCTTCTTGCTACTGCTCGAGAACTTTCTCGTACACATATTCCTATACCTGACGTTCAAGTTAGTAATTTTTGCGTGTGAATAAAATTTCGATTTGATTTGTAGACATCTCTGATTTTGAGTAAATTGGAATCATAATTGTTGTATTAATAAAATTGAATACAATTTTCATCCAAAAAGTAAACGGATTTCACGCAACTGTTTCTATGTTAGTCGAAACTTGGCTTTGTGCTTGAAGATTCGTTCTTTTTTAATTATATTATTATTAGAGTGAATTAGCAAATTCATTTAATAAAGTAAGTGCTTGTAATAAAACACAGATGTGTTTCATTTATTCAAATCTAGAATATCCTTCAATTTACATATGATAGATGCGCCACTGCGCTTCAATTTTTAATACTGGAAAGGTTATATGAATTGTTGAGCAGTATAGAATAATCAAATGCAAATTTCACTTACATTTCTTGGAGTTTGCATAAGTTAAGAAGAATCTGTAACATTAAGGTGGAGAATGCTTTGGATGGTCCTGGAGATGTTGCAAAAGGAGAAAGTAAGGACTTGAAGTCAATCTGTGAAAGTAAGATTCAACATTTTGTCATGCAGTTATGTTATAGAAGATCAAATTCTGTGTTTATGAGATTTAAAACTTTAGTATGGAATAGAAGTTATATTCTGGACAAAAAAAGTTGAAATGAAATTTTATAAAAGTTAGGATGTTTTTTGGGATCATGAACTAAGTCAAATTCGAAACTACCTCAGTCTTTTGAGAGAAATGCTAATCAGTTATTGATTGATATCAGGAAAATTTTAGTACCTTATAATTTTTCATTCATATTAAGCATTTTATAGTTACTGGATTCATTTCTGTTCTCATATGTAAACACAATGAAAACTAAAATTTACAAAAGAACTAAATGTTTCTAAGGCCAAAAATTGAGCAGCATTCTTACATATTTCAAGATGAACTAATTTTATTAAATTGTAGTTATTTCTATGCTTACACTTTTGTATTTTGCAATGACAGTTTGTTGTACGAAAAAGTTAGAATCAATTTTCAGGTGATGAAGACAAAAAATGGAATGAAGAACAAATTGTCCGAAAAATGCATCATGGAAGTGATTTTCCTTGCCATTCAGTTGGCCATTCTCATGCTAGATTAACGGATTCTGTGTCAATAAGTGATGACGACTTAAAGTGGAAATCAGAGCAGTGTTATACTGTATATTGCCATAATTGTTGTGGTACAACAATTCGTGAAGTTCGATCCTTGTACATTAATGAAAAGCCTGAATACTTGCATCCAACACAACTGACTTGGCATTGTGATAAATGTGGCAATCTGAACATCGATTCTGATACAGATTTAAAAGATACCATTTGTAGCAACTGCAATTCTCGGATTTCTCATAAAAATAGCACAAGCAGTCTAAGTACTTGCGAATTACACAAAGATGATAATTATGATCCGAAACATGCTGTAGAAGGAGACCATTTACACCTTGCAAGGCAAATTGGAGATCTCAACACTGCAAAGTTACAAGAAATAGGTTATTTGGATTTTTGAAAGTGAAATTTGCTGAAATTATTTATTTACTGTTTTAACTAGACGGTATGATCAGCATTTTGTATTTTAAAAAAAATTTAGAACAAACAAAATATTTTGCTCAAAACATAACGAATGTCTTGATATAAATTATTTTTGGGCACATATTTTTCATCTATTTTCTGTAAAGTAATTGGTTTTTTATTTAAATGATATTTTGAGTTCTTTTTGTTTTTATTATAGCTAATTACTAATTTCCCTTACAAATGTAAAAGCTGATCATACTGTCTAGTTTCTTTTGATACGAATATATTAACTTTTTTTCTCCTTAAAAAAACTGATAAAGTCGTCATAGATGTATTTTTAGTGTAAACTTAACTGTAAATGTATTTCACTGGAAGTATATTTCATTATTTAATGACTTAGAAAAACGTTGTAATTGATAGAGTAAAGTTTGGGATAGAAAGAGCTATACTAACAAAGTTAGATTTATGTCTGCACATTGAATATGAAAAATATTTTATCCTAATAATTAGTGTAGTGATTGAAAATTTTTTCAAAAATAATATCTCTATCAGTTGATTACATTTTCGCATTTTGTGACTTATCAAGAGAATAGTACCAAATGAATGCATACGAAAGACTTTTACCACTTCCTGTTTCAACTTGAGGTTCAGTTACAAAATAGCCATCCACATGCGCATTTTATTTTTGCAATTGATAAATAATCATATGAAGGATTGAAATTTATTATTTAAATCAAAACTTTTTTCGTCTTGAAGTAGCATCGTTTAAATTTTGAAAATTATTCTGCTTTAAGATCAGTTAAGCGATCGAAGTCTATCAGGAAATAGTTCAGTTAGTGAACGTTCTATCGATAGTGCTGTATTACTAACGACTACTGCAGGTAAGCACTTTTTTGTCTCAATTATAAGTTTCTTATTTTCAGACTTGTTATTTTTAATACGTGAATTAGTTTTGTTTGTTTCAGAATCAGTTATTTTGCTGATGATATTTTGCTGCAAAGTTTGTCTAATGTAAAATTTGAAAATAAGAATTGATAAAAGTTATCTAATTACTAAAAATGAATAAAATTTAAAAATCTTAATTTGAATCTTTCTATTTTTTTTCAAAGAATTTTTACAAATATCAAAGTATCTTACGTTACTTCTAGAACAAGAAATAGATTTACTGTTTATAACTTGGTTTGAATTGCAGAAATCGGAGAACCAAACATTGCACATTACAAAAGCTCATGGTCTGACGTCTTCTCGGATAAAACAGATGGTATGGAAAGCATTCGGTTTGTCTCGAAAATTTTCTCTTTCAGTACTTAATAAATTTACTCATATAGACTATAATCAAGTGGCATGCGATGAAAGCCTGAATGAATTTACTGGAAAAAGTGTAAAAGATACAATTACTCAAAGTCTGAATGATCATGTCGATCCAAAAGCCTACGTAATAGCACGACCGATTAGTTACAGCGAAGGTTACTTCTTCATTTTGTACAACTTTACAGTAATGTATTGTTTTAAATGAATCATTTGCAATAATTGTCTAAAAGTTGCAAACACATTTCAGAAAACGAAATTATAATTTGCTTTAGTACTTTTATCGCAGTCATGCAACTTTCGTTTTATAACTCTTTGTACTGACTTACTAAAGTTTATTTCTTTACCACATAGCATTCAAAAAAGTACTTGATATAGATTAAATTTCAATCTGAAAGCTATCAAAAATGCAAATTCTGTGCACAGTTTCATTTTGTATATGATATCAAGAACTTCCAGAGATATGAAAAATGAAAAAAAAGATTGAAAATTTGCATAAACTATGCAATTAATGCAGTCAAGCACTGACATTCTTTGACTACTCTTGTTGGTGGTAGCTGATTTATCTTCCGAATTACAAACTGCCTAGATTTTAAGTTCAGAATCATGAAATGTTCATTTATTTTTTTGAAAATTCTTTAAAAAATATGATTATTTTTAAATTTGATTCATCTTTACTATTTAGATAACTTTTATAAGTTTCTTATTTTCAGACTTGTTATTTTTAATACGTGAATTAGTTTTGTTTGTTTCAGAATCAGTTATTTTGCTGATGATATTTTGCTGCAAAGTTTGTCTAATGTAAAATTTGAAAATAAGAATTGATAAAAGTTATCTAATTACTAAAAATGAATAAAATTTAAAAATCTATTAATTTGAATCTTTCTATTTTTTTTCAAAGAATTTTTACAAATATCAGAGTATCTTACGTTATTTTTGGAAGTAAGTGCCAGCGTACTTCAATTAATAGAATATCACATAAACTGACCTACAAATCATCCCTTGCAGTGTATGAAGTGGCTTTGAAGCCTTCTCATCTAAGCTGTTTGACTACAGACTAACAAATCTTCACCACACTGATTCATATGCCAGTTTTAATATGACAAATAAATGTCACCTAGAATTTGTTTCCATCTTCCCAAAATATTCCAATTATCTCTGATTGCAAATTACTTTCTGAATTCCATACTTATAAGGAAAGTGCGAAAGAATTATGGTAAAGAAAAATTTTATCACATCGTTTTTGACCTTTTTTGATTTTTTGATCCATTTTTTATCTATCTACTTGATTTACTGAGCATCTAATTCAGTACAAGATTGTTCTTGAAATTTGTAGTGAAATTTGTATCGTCTGTAGAACCAGGATCAATAAAGAGCTCAAATTCTTCCACGGATTCATCTTTAATTACAGGATCAGCTGGTTTGTCGTTTTTCTTGTGTTAACTAATACTCTACAAAAAAAATTTTCATGCGTGGAATAATTTATTCATAAATTATTTGAAGATTTCAATAATAATAGTTTTGTATTGTGTTAAACAATTTTTTGACTGCTCCCTTACTCGCGAATCTTAGAAACCTTATAGTTTTACTATTTTTTATGAATTGCTTTTTCTTCCTGCCTTTCATTTTATTTTAATTGTTCTTAATTAGGACTCAGTAGCAGCCAGAAATCACAAATTGTCAGTGCAGAAGCTAAGACATTGGAACGTGGCAGCACAAACACTTTATTACAGAATCTTTCAACGAGTATTATGGTTTGAGATATTTTTAAACATACGTTTATTATTTATATCTGTTACTTGTATAACTTTATTTTCATATTGCATCATTTTCCTCATGATTTTTATTACGTTACGATCTTCTGTACTGAAAGTATTCCTTCACTGATGTATATTTATAGCTACAAAAGTAAAGGTAACACATATCGTTGGGAAAAGTATTGAGAAAGAATTGTAATCATGACAAATTCGAATTTGAAAAAAGTAAATCTAAAAATGCAAACTTTTCAGTCTAAAGGTAATTTGAATATTGACAACAATGCACAGCAAAATCAAAATGAATCTTCGGACGACAGCGATATGGTATCCATGAAAGAGATGAAACCCTTTAGAGCACAATTCTTTATATCCAACGAATCTCCTTCGCCACCCAGTTCTTCTAAGGTTATCAAAACATCGCCGGATTATTATAATCCAACTAAGAAGCTTCCTTCTGCAAGTAAGTATTCTCATTATTTGACTCATTACACATAAATGTTTTCATCCTCGGATTTACTGCCTAAAGTTCCAGCTTTCACTTATTCTTTCAAAGTAAGTCTAATTATAAAAACGTTCTAGATCAAAATTTCATTTTTGCATCTCTTTTTTTTGGAAGCTATAGAGCATTAGTTATTTGCAGAGTGTGATAACTTTCAATCCTCACATTATTCATCTGAAACTGCCATAGAGAATGAATCTTTCGATCATTTTCTCACTGCACGTGAAAGTGAATTTGTCTATTACATTTTTAATTTTCTTGAAAGTCCAAAAATGTTTCTGCAACTATCAACAACTGGTTAAAAGATAGAAATAAAGTAGTGAAATTTATTATTATAAAATCAAACATGACTGATTATGTAGTACTGAGTCCATTTAAAATTCTGAAAACATCTTCATGCAATCGTTTTCAAGTATGATTAGTAAAAGCAGATAATATTTTAAGACATAGAAAAATCGAATTACGGTGTATTGGCGTGAAAAATGAGATATTTACAACTTAACTCACTCATGCATTCATTGGAAATCTCTTCATGAAACTGTACACTCCATTTCAGAATCTGGCGGAGAGGAAAAAGATATAATAAATCAGCATCTCCAAATTTCTTCATCTTCACAATGCAACTTATCACGTACATCACTGAATACAGCATCAACTAATTCAGTATCAGAGTTTTTTGTTTTAGAGACATGTAGTAAGCAAAATTTGCAACTGCAATCTAGAAACGTAATATACCATTTTATGATATACTATAGTTACAATAATTTTGCAATTCAAATATCATTCTCATTATTTGATAATATCTTATTTGAAAGAATCAGTACAGAAAATATTCAATATTTCCAAACTGTAACAGGAAATGAAAATTAAGAGCTTGTTTAGTATTTCAATTTCAACTTCCAGAATAATTCAGTGCTCGAGATTTATGTAAGGTCTTCAGACTACCTGAAATATGTAATCTTAGCTTCTTGTTTTGAAACAAAATGAAATTTCATTTTTGCTAGACTCTACACAGAGAGAGTAGAACGAAATTATTTGTAAGCAGCTTATTTTGTTTTCAATTTTTCCACTAATTCGTTTGTTTTTCTGTTTAGTAAAATTTTAGATGCAAAGCATACATTCTGCAGCACATTCAACATCAAATGGAACATCTTATACTGGTGATATTACCATGGATTCTCATCCTTTAACGAACGGTTCAGAAGCATCACTATTGGGACGAAATGAATGGAGTAGACAAGCAGCTAATATCACTTCATCACAAGCAGTAAACAGTGCTGAATCAATACCACTAGATAAAAATCTTGATACGGCACGGATCGAGAAACATGTTACTTGGAACATAAAATCGACAAGCTATTCCGATACGCATTCATCTCTCTCAGAATCCCATTCTAAAATTAAATCGAAACACTACTGGTATCGCACGACATCGTTTCCAATTCCAAGAACATCTCGATATAATCGCTTCCGATATAGTGATGCTTCTTATAAGCAGTATCGCCAATGTCTGAAAGAAGCAATTACTAGACAGATTATGAAGGAATGTTCTGAAAATGAGCATTGTACGGAAGAAAGCTTATCAAATAACAAGGGTTCAGCAGTGCATTTTGATCCTTTGCTATCTCCAAAGGAGCGAGTGAAATTGGAATCATCTGCAGAAAATGATTCACAAAATTTTCACGAACAGATTAAAAAACAAAATGGAGATACAACGTTTGAGCATAGTACGCCTCAAGTCACTACTCCACAGGACTGGGAACGATCATTTGCAACTAATCTTCCTATTAAGACTACACGCTTTAATTGCTTTAAGGCAGAATCCTCAAAAGGTTCCGCAGTACAGCAAGATGCAGAATCATCAAAACAGTGCACAAAAACAGAGATGTCAGCAAACCAAACATCCGATTTTCTTGCATGGCAAAAGTCATTTTTCAATTCTTTGCAAAAAATTTCACGTTTGGAACGTTTTCCCGAGTCACAAGAAGACAAATCTAGTGTAGTATCATCTTTTACAATTTCTCAGTCATTAGAGAATATGAATCTAGACTTGAAACAACAGAGAAATGAAGATTTGGCCTTAGAATCACAAGTAACAGTGGATGGGGCAATCAAGAAACAGACAATTTTGCAACCATCGACAAAACTTTCACATCATTTGCCATCTTCAGTTCTGGATAGTACCCCTTTGTCCTTTCCCGCTCAAACAAAAAGCTCTCGTTTTGAACGGTTTCGCGACAAAACTTCAAATATCGAACACTCAGTACCGTCGATTCTATCAGATTCTTGTAATGCTAGTGCAAGGATAGATGAAGAATTTTATTGGAAAGTAGAGAAAGCAATACCACAACCTAAAGTTTCTCGCAAGATTCGATTTTTGACTACTGATGCTTTTCAAAAACCACTAACTGCACAAAATATTGTAAGTATAATTCAATTCTAAGTCTTATAACTACATTCTTGCTTTGGTCAAAATAATGTTCAAAAGTTAGTCAAAAACAATAAAATTAATTTACTAAATTTTTCAGTAATAATTTTTCAGTAATTATTACATGAAAACATGAATTACATCGCTTTCAGAGCAGTTTGTCAACAGATCTAAGTAAGATTGATACGCAATCGTTATTTGCGCTATCCACTCATGACAAAGAATCAGGATCAACTGCCGTCCTTCCAGCGATTGATTTTCAATCTTCAGACCATTACACAGTAAATCAAGAATCACATGCAGTACAACAGCATGGAAAGGATTCAGGCTCTGAGTACGTACAAGTCGATCATCCTTCCATGGATCAGGCCTTGGATATATCAATACAATTTGAGAAGCAGAATTTTTTTTAAAGTAGTTATATCATGTCCGAAAATTTGATCACGATGCACACTTCATAAATTTGCCACATATGAATAGCTCATGTTCATATCAATTTTGAATTGTCAAATTTGCTGTAACTTCTATTCTTTTAATATATAAAATGATTCCCTACTCGTCATAGAGTAAAAATTGGTGCTTCATGTAATCTTGGTAGAGAGCGTGAAGCCATGATATCGTAAACTACAATGACACAATCTCTGGATTCTTTGAGTATTACTGCCTATATTTTTATAAAATACCAGATTTAGATTGTTCACTAAAGAATCTTAAAAATATCAGAAAGTCGTAGCACTTTTGCTAATTTAAGACCATGATGAAACTTGAAAGATATAAGACCTTACTGCAAACTGAAACGAAATCCGCAAAAGATCCTGAACTGCTTCGAATGACCTGGACGTACATGAAGCGTACAACACAAGACATAATAGAAGTCCAGACTGCCTCGACTTAAAAAAAAAGACTACAGGGAATCCTGTGCTCAATGCATTCCATTGCATTAATGTAGTGTTAACTAGGCAAGAGTCAATTCTATGAGTAATATAATATTGTTGTACTGGGAAACGCAACGGCAACGGTGAATTGAAATTTACTTGCTTCCATTATTTAGTTTCACAGCTTCACTCAATTCACACCACAAAAGAATATTTTAAGAATGAAAATTTACGAACATTGAAAAAGTTAGTACATTTGAGCATACAACACTAAAACAGCTACAACGCATCGAGAAAAATGACAGAAATATTAAAGACAAAATAAACTTAAACAAAATTAAATACAATACAGGATGAAATTATAAATACAGGCTGAAATTATTTTTAACAACACTAAATACAATACAGGCTGAAATTATAAAAATGTACAAATGATAATATAACGAATTTATCAGAATTACGGAGCAAAAATGGAACATACAGAAAGTGATACAAAGTAATTTTTATAAAAAACAGCTACAACGCATCAAGGAAAATGACAGAAATATTAAAGACTAGAAATAAATTTAAACAAAATTCGAAGTGAAAAGTGATACTTGTCACTTTCTATTAATTTTTCTTCCTTGCTAGCATCACTTTTTTACTATTCTTTGATTTGTATAGTTTTTCTTACTTCATTCCATCACCACTTGTTTTTTTCATTGCTTTTGTTTAAAAATCATTCACTGAAACAGGCACTTCCAATTGTAGATGCAAACGATCCATTGCATATACCACAAAAAAATTGTCCTACTGCATCACGTAGGACACTAGCTGGAATTTCACTCCTTTGCACGGCTGCTCTTCCAAATTCACTTCGCGACACCCAACATAATGGAATATCCATCGTGACAAGCATTTGTACCCCAGTGAAGTTTGGGGATCTCTGACATCAGTCTGAATATTCTATAGAAGAGTTGCTATTACGCACAAGTTATAAACTGATGGAACACTTTACATTGATTATCAAAAATATACCGATGTTAGCAAAGTCATCGTCAATGAATTAATAGTTAGAAGAGCTGCTGTCTCCAAATTCAATCGATAACCTTGCCCAGTTGAGGAATCTGAGATCTGAACATCTTTTGACGTCCTTAGCTGCCTCACGTTCAGAGTATTGTCCTGATAATTGTATTTCCACTTATTTTAATATATTCTATGAATTTTCCGATGTTAAAAAAATTCTTTTTCAGAAAAAGCATAGTAATATACAATATTTTTTCCGGACAGCCTGGACTTTGTAGTGGCAACGCCAATTGTAACTTACCAACTAATTCTTGAAAGTGGGAAGAGATTATCCTGATTCCTCAACCATGTTTGCATCATTTCTTGATCGTTCGACCAGCACAGGAACTGGCTCTTGCTTTGTAGCTTTCTCCCCAAGAGCC
>UYYF01000294.1:0-21779 GCA_900618365.1 Thelazia callipaeda
CATACTCGTTATTCTAGTAAAATTTAAAAATATAATACTTTGTTATGTATGTCAACAATTTAGGTTATATACTTATTAGAGTCAAAAAATTAAGATTTTGACTTGTATGTATGTGCTCTATTTCCTACATTATATTATAATAATTATATAATATTCAAGTGAGGTCACAGTGAGCCAAAGTTCAAGTTGTTTCTCAAAGACTAATATGTTTTTAACACATCCTTCTTACAAGTAAAAAGTTAGATCATGAAAGATTAGAAGTAACTTAGTGAGCACACGCCTAATTATTCAAAAACAATGTAAGGAATATTTGATGCAGAAACTATTCATATAAAAAGTATTCACGAACTATGAATAATAGATGCATGAGGAGATTCACTAGTAAATAACTTGACCTCCGGTCATTTTATCAAATTTTGCAAAAACTCAATTGAATATTTAGAAAACAGTCCCTGGCACATTTTTATTTCTAGTTTTTAAATTTTATCCTAACAATTTTATGACAGTTTAACTTAATTTTAAAAGAAACAAAATTCTTTCAGAATATTTGTTTGAAATCAGACAAATCATATATTATCACAGATCATAATTATCACAAATCATATCATATATTATATTATCACAAATCATATCATACATTGTATTACACAAATCATATATTTGAAATCATATATTTCATTTTATTTAAATTTACCACTCTGTTCATTATGCTTTCTGCATTTTAGCCTCAAATTTTCTGAAAATTTTTGTATCATTCCTGAAGAGATTTTGACAATGATTATGAACAAAGAGATTTTCATGATTATTCCTGAAGAGATTTTGATAATGATTATTAGCACTCGAAAATAATATGAATAGATGTCAGATAATGCATCATACGGTAATTCTGTTCATGACTTTCTTTAAAACTGTTTTTATTCTGCAATCAAGACTCTACTAACCTTCTAAATACTGATGATCAAGTATTTTTTTTTTCTGCTAACTTGCTATGTACTTTTGATAAGTTCAAAAATTTGAAAACTCAAACTACAAAGTTTCTTACTATATTTCTAAAGTAAAAAGCTGAATAATCGTTTATTCAACAGATATTAACAGATATCTTACAAAGTGTACAGGTTTCTGTACAAAATACATAATGTTACGGTGAATGACAAATGTTATTCAAAGTAGAGAACACACTTGAGATTTGATATTTTCAGAATAGAACTACTACACTAGCAAGTCACACAGAGAGAAGCTCCCAAAAATTTGGATTACAGTCAAAGTATACTTCAAGTCATCAAGCTTATTTGTTCCGTCACTAGTAACTGTGTGCGACAATGGTAAGGTCCATGTTTTTCTCTAATTTGCTAAAATTTCCCTCTATGTAACTCAGAGTTTACAGGGATATTTAGTTATGATTTCAGAAACGCATATTTGAGTATGATTTCAGTTTAGTAAGATTTTACGTGAACTTAATAAGAAATACTAGCTTTCATATAAAAGCGAACTGTGTTCATCGTAAATGTAGAAACTTTTATAAATATGTTCTGTTATTTTTCTGGATGTCGGTACTGATTAAGGTTATACAGTTTACTGTATTCTTTGTTATGTTTTCTTTTTTTAGACTGTAGTTTTTGCTGTGTTTTGCAGTTGCAAAATTCTGATTTTGGAAGTGACGAAGAAGGTTTATTAGAGGACGATTCGTTGAGTGATTCAGAAAATTCAAGCACGAACAAGACTAAAAGCATAGAAGCAGGTCATTTTTGCTAATCCACTTTTTTTAATTGATTACCAAAATTTAATTTTGTGGATGTGTTTATACTCTTAGTAGATATTAAGTGCAAGTTAAATTAAAGCCATTAATAGGACCTAAGTCATATTTCATAAATTGTGATTCTTTAATGATGTTAAAAAATTTTAATTTTAACTGGAAGCTTTATGCAGACTTAATAAAATTCATGCTGTTTTTTTTTTATTTCGTAGAATTCATGTTTACGGTTATAAAAGTTAATTTACAGTTAGTTTTATGTTTACAGTTTGTTTAGTCCTAGTTTTTTGTTCAGAAGGCGCTCAGAACAATTTTGCTTTAGTGTATGTTTTTAATGCTCATTTGCAGAAACAACAATGAATGTTGAAAGCGAAAATTCCTGGCAGAAAGATATTTGGCAATTTAAGCATTTACCTTACTATGATGAAATGATGGTAGAAGCTGATGAACAGTTTAAGTATAGTTGAATTTTTTTAAAAAAATAATTGTCTTTATTTGTGCCAAAAATCATTATTTCCTATAAAATTCAATTTTTGAGATTAGTTTATGATCTTTTTTTTGCGAAAAAAGTATTTTTTATAAAGTGTGCATCGAAAAAAAATGATTTAAGATATAATTTCATGTTATATGTAATTGTTTTATCCGCTCCCAAACTGTTTTTTAATTCTTAAACTTATTAATTTTACTGAAGTTGGGTTAGCTATGATTATTTTTCATGTAATTGTTTTCTATCAAACTGATTAAATCAGCTTCATTTTAAATAAGATAATTTAGCTAAAGTTCTTCCTAAAAGCGCTGTTATCATTTTAAAATATGCACTAATTGAAATATAATTTTGTAATATAATTACGCCCAGTTATTAATTGTCAAATATTTTTCCAGGCACATCAAGTACGGTTTAGTAAAGACTATATTGCTACGAGATATACACCCTGGTTTGGTTATCTGGCTGCATGAGCTAGAAAAGTAAATTATATGATTTTATTCATATTTCTGTTTCAAATACATAGAGTCTTCAAGCTCATAATTCAATTTTACTTGGGTCTTAACAGTCATCGAACTAGATGCTTAATTAGTGAAATTTAATATTTTTCTCACGTCTTACTTCCTTATTGGATATCATTTGTTGGTCTCACGAAAAAAAAAATGCGGCATTGTTTTATCAATTTGATATGATAAAGGTATTTGATAGAACTTAATACAATTAATATTCAGGTATATTGGTTTGTATTCCCGTCGCTTTTCGAAGTCAGACCATATTTGTCTCGTGAAGTTATGCTATAGTTGCATGACAATGAAGGACGCAGATTTTCAAATTGTCAAAATTTGTGCTCAATCATTGACTAATCTATTATAGTTAGCTTTTATATTATTTTAGTACATGAAATTGTAATGCGGAATTGATACTTGCTTTCTTAGTTTTTAAGAGCTTTTTGCTGTAGCTGATGAATAGAACAGAAATTTTTTTTTCAGCTATTCCTCCTTATATGTATTCTAATTCTAACATAATAATTCAAAAATAGAGAGAGCTTATAATGGTTAGGATGAAATTATCATTGTTGTTGTGCGAGAACGGTTAATTATTGAAGGATGGGATATATATATCACAGTGGGATTTATTAGAACCATTAATGTGATTAGTTCTTGATTATTATGTAAGGATTTTGGTGGCCAGATAAGAATTATAGTGATCATCGAGTAATAGAGCTATTATATATATGATGTAATATTAATTAGAATCCTTTTTTGTTATGAAGAAAATCAAGAATATATTCGTGAAAAATCTAATAGTAAGTTTTAAGTCGAAGGAAACTGTTATCAAGACGTGATCTAATACTTGATTGGAAACCGCTGTACGATATTCATGTTGAAGTGAGTCACAAAGGTTTAGAACAATATGGAATGTTTCTACTTCCAGACGGAATAAAGTCTATAGTTGAACAGGTTACTTCTACATTATAACAAATTTTTTAGCATCTCAGTGCACTATATCATTTCAAAAATAATGTGTTTTAATATGTTACTCAATAGTACTAAAGAAAAAATATGTCTTTTTTTCATTTCTAAAAATTCTTTGTTATCAGTATTATTTAAACCCTTATTCTTTAGTACCATCGTAGTCTGTTATTATTTTCAGACAGTTGCAATTTGCAGAACATATTTCAGCTTAGAGTCTACTCAACAAATTTTGGATGAAGTAAGTTCATTCAAATACTGAAATTTTTCACATTTTCAACATATGATTTCTTTCTATACTTATTATTTTGCAATTGTTTTTAAAATACACACTTTTACTCTTGAAGTGAAATTTATTATAATTTATATTTCTTCAATACCGAAATGTAATATACGTCAAGATATATTTATTAGAAGCAAAGCTAGAGACTTTAAAATTTTTTCTTAGCCAAAAGTAGATTCCTTTCTGCTGTTTTTCATATTAAGTAAAGAGACCTCAAACATTTCGAAACTTGTATGCTTAATCTCAGTACCTCATGAATTACTATACTGTGATTTGTTATATGGTGGTATAAATGACAAATAGCGATTAGTTCAAATTTGATATTAATCAAATTTTTTGATTTGAAATAGTGATTTAGAATATTTTAAAATAATTAGGTTGTTTTATTTGAGAATTTCAATTTTTCTATATATCCATTTTTTAAAGGTACGACCGTTCATATGCCCATGGGATGAAAGTATGCTACGAGCAATGAGTACGTTAAATTTGTTCTTGCCGACTTGTATGGAGCAAGCAGTGCACAAAAAGCACGGTGCTGTTTTATGGTTTGAAGAAATTTGGCACTGGTTTACAAAGCTCGAGAACAATTCAGTCTCTGAATCTAAACTAGGAGGACTTCTAGCGCGGTATTAATAATAAATTATCGTTTTCTGACATGGTAGTTCTCATAGAATCTCATTGAGTTTATTTTTTAGGCTGTTTCATAGTCAACTTTTTTTCCAGAATTTCATACTGTTTGCTTTATGAAAGTGCTGGAAAGACAAAGTTATCTTGACATTCAGCCCACTGATTCTTTTGCAAGCACAGTTACGCAAATGGGATGTGGTCTTGCATCAGCTACCCAGTGGGAGCTTCATTGCCGCGTATTTCAATTCGCCGGTTAGGTTGTTGATGAGCAAAATCATGTGGAATTGGTGAAAACTTCACAAAGTTTATTTCTTATGTTTAAGCTTAGCTCGCGAATGCCCTGGTTTGATAGACTGGCATGATAAATATGATGTGATCATGACTCGGATACTACGGACATTAAATTTGGAAGTTGGACAAGGTATTGATCGGGTAAAAATTTCCTCGGTAACTTCGCTTCATATTGATCACGGTGCTGTTTGGGTAGCGTATATGCTTGGTGGAGAAGACAATGGGTACATTTCATATTTCGTCACACTCATAAACTGAATATAGAAAATAATTTTTGAAAAATTTTAGAGTAATGAGAGCTTTTGAATTTTCTGAAAATTGACAATCTGCCTGAATTTTTCTTCCCTAATACAGGTAGAAAATTACTTCTGAAAGTTGAAAGTCTTTCAAGTTCTACATTCCATAAGTCTTTTTGTTTTAGAATTCAATCTCACCTCACTCGTCTTTTCAATTTATTAGAATCTTATTTGTATCCTTCGAATTATGGAGTTCATTCTGTTACTATACTTCATTTTCTATTAAAATTGGTGAATCATGTATCTCAAAGATTACACAGAGAGCGATATCAAAAATCAAGTTGCCATCCTCAGGTTTTATATTTTACTGTCTAGTTAAACTTGAAAATATTTTTTTTTGGACGTTCTGCGGAATAATTTGTTACTAAAAACCAAATTCTTTTGAAATAAACTGATATTCACAACAAAACTTCAGATTCCAGCAAACATGCGCTTAACAAATGCACAACTAGATGAGTTTGTTGAGTCTGTTTTACCGTGTGTCAAGCTTTCACTTTTCGCAAAATATAAAATAGAGTATGCACCAGCCATAATTCGTAGTCTATCGCATATCGCACCACGGATTGTTGTGCCAGCTGTTCTTGACTTGTAAGTATTTATAAATATAAAGAAGGTCATCATCGGGGACTAAGCAAATTCAATAAACGGCTGCTCAGATTTAGTTTTGCTGTGATTTGATTTCCTGACTTTATAGTGATTAAATGTGTTTTGTTGGTGGCATGGTTATTGATTAAAAAATTATTTTGATATTTTATCATTTGTTTACCGATTTGTAGAAATGTTACATGTGCTGAGTTCATCAATTTAGCAGTTTTAGTCTACAGATTGTATATTTATAAATATTACTCATATTGTAGGGTTTATCCTGCACTTGAGTCAGTTATTGAGCCTCATCGCTTAGTCCAATCCATGAACGCCCTCACAGCAGTCTGCGTTTCATTAGCTCGTGATAATTCTAATTCGGATGATTGCAAACGTGCTCCTTTACATGCAGTAGAGGCACCATCGGGCAGGCCGTATCGCAATCATGCCATAGTTTTGCTCAATTCAATTTTGCCTGGTTTGGATGCTAATGATATTTCAAAATCGTTGCTCACTTTTCAGGTTTGTTTGTTTTCATATGTAATATGGAAATTAGTCCCTTGTTAGTTAATTTTTTACGATACCTTGACTAGTTCGGAAAGATGTAAGTTGATATATGTATTGCTAACTCCAATAGTTTTCAAATCTAAGCCGTGGATAATGTTGGTGTATCGTTTATTACAGCTAGGAGTTAGTAATGGAGATGAAAATTAGATATAGTAAAAAATCTTTTACATCTGCATTTGTTTTAAGATTTTTCTTTGATCATTTATATATTACAGGTAATAAATTTGTTGTTCACGTTGATACCAGTTGTTGATTGTTCGGAAGCTGTTTATCTGCGTAATGACTTGACAGAAGAAGAGAAAGAAGTTTGTTCAGCAACAGCAAATTTCGAGACTATTGTAGAAAATCTTATGGACAAGTAGGTAGCAGTGCGCAACTTTGTTTGCACTGGCTTCTTAATTTTTTATTTCTTATTAATTGTTGTTTTAGACTGATAGAGATCATTCATACTTTCACTGGAGGTGCACCAATCGTATCAACAATTCAGGGCTCTTTAATTGCTAAAACTCAGTCTAAACTTTCTGTAGAAGAAGCTGTAATAAAGCGAGGCATATTTTCTGTATTTCGTTCTCTTCTTGAAAATTGCAGTACCTCAATTTATAAAGTGAGCGACTAAATCTGTATTGATTTCCTTCATTTTATATACTAAAAACCTGGTTTATGCAGTTTTCGTTTTTAAATAATTATGAATTTTTTTGACTTATTCTATTAGTTTTTTACTTCTTACGTTCAATCGTTTTTACAAACATAATAAAGACAATGTTGCATCTTCAAAAATTTCTCTGTATTTCATCATTGCTGGATATGAACAAAAATAATGCATCGTTTAGAATTTATTTTTCTAGATTGCCGTTAATAAGTTGTATGATTTTGTTGCAACAAATATTTATGATAATCGAGTAGCCGCGGACACAGTTTCAGATATGGTTTTCTGTGCTGCTAGAGTAAGTTTTTTATTTGAATTTCATTAATTATGAAACTATTTCGATAATTTTCCTGAATTTTCAGCAATGTATTGTAGTGCATTCAATTTGTACATATATCTGCGTAGTCTTCTATATTTATGTTTAAAAAATCAGATTTTAAGTGCATTTTGTGCTAATTTGTTTATAAAAGTATATCAAGCCATTTTTGCAGACAAATCCACCAGAATCTTTGGATCGATTTCTGGATCTCATTATAGAAAAATTGGTACCATTAATAACAGGTATGTTTGACATTCTTATATGTTTGTGTTTGTTCGATTAATCAATCATCTGATTAATTGGTGATTTTTTTTGCCATTTAAAGGTGGGATGTTTTTGAAAAATAAGTTTCCCTTTAATGACAATGAATCTGTTTTTAAGAAGAAGTTTACGGTGAGGAGGATTTGGATACTACAATTGTATGGTATCTTGTACTAGCGTCTCAAATGTTCAGAATGCCTGGATTGCATATTGTGTCACATAAGAATAAAATGCTTACTCTGTTGCGAATGATATTGCCCTTAAATTCACGTACTGCATGTGAGGTTAGTAGATCTGGAACTATTTTTTATATATAAATAAAATAATTTGTTCCCTCTCGTAGTTCAAAACTCTTGTGAAAAAATCTTTTACGTTTTTAAATAAAAAGATGTGTATTGTCTCGTGTCGATGATGCTACATACAATACAAATAAAGGTTCAAGTTCGAACATAACAAAAATACTATGCATACTCCTGACATCGGCTGAAAATATTAGAGAGAGATTAAATGATCTTGATATCTTTTCATGTTTGGTAAATACTGTAAATACATCTGTTTCAGTTGTCGTGTAAGGCTTTGGAATGCATGTTGACATCACTGACATTCATTTACATTGATACCGATGAAGAAAGGCGTAAAATACTTGATCAATCGCTTGAGTGCTATTTACCTGTTCGGGTTTGTGTTGCTAATCTGGCAGAATTATGGCTTTTTTTTAGCCTTTTTGAAGTGACGTTATAGAGAACATATGAAATCTGAAGGCATTCAGAATCATGATGTAGGAAACCTTGAGCATTTAATGTTTATCTCGTTTCTTACCAAATGTTATCAATATCCTCCATTTCAGAATTGGGCAAAACTAGCGGATAAAAAGACATTTCAGCTGAAATGGCATATACCAATAGAAGTGGAATTCGAACTGGCATACGCTATATTGGATGAATTTTTTTATCCTCAATTGAAAAAGTTATCAGATGCAGATTCTTTATCTAAGTTAGTTACTTATTTGTTGCTATATTAATGTTTTTTTGTTAAAAACTAGTTCTCTAATATTTTTGGCTTTTTCTGTTAAAAAATTTTTAATTCATAATTTGAGAAATTTAAAGGAATTCTCTTGTTAATTAAAATAATGCTGGGGCTTAAAATAAATTACAGAACTGGGATGTTGAAAAGCTTAGAGATTGTAAGTTCTTGTCTTTCTTCTATATCTGGAGCACTACCACCTCTTGGTGGAAAATTGATACAGTTAACAGATTCTCCAATAGAAATTTACCCACTTCAGTACATCATCGCCCCAAGTTATGTAAAAGGTAATCTTGTCTTGCTTTTTTATTAACGTACCATTTGTAAACCTGCTTTTTATTTAAGTGGATTGAAGATTAGGGTTATTTCATAGTGTTAATATATCACTTTTTTTTTTTTGATGTTATAATTTGATATGATTAATCTCACAGTTATGACATATCGAGGCAGCAATATTCGAGATCTTGTATTTGAACGGATAAAGAATGTTGCTGAATATTTATTGCACTATCGCGAAAATGATACCAAATCATTATCTGTTGTATGTAGAATTTTAAATATCTTAGTCTTCCAACGTGGTATCGATCGAGTTAGTCCATTCTTTAATTCATGTGTTAACTTGTTATTTATTAAGATCTGCAATTCAAATGACACCTATATTCAGATGAAAATGCAGAAAATTTTCCTATCATGAAATTCCACTGGCAGCCGTATAGTGACAAAATTTTAGATCTTTTACATTATTCAGGATTTATCCTACTAAATTCTAGTATCGCTTGTGATAGTACTTCATTTTTAGGGTGTCTAAATTTTGGTAAAACACCAAATATTCATCAAGCACTTATTAAATTAGTTTGTGGTACTTCCACTTGGGTTTCAGGCAAAGTTTGAACTTCACAATCAAAATTACTTGTTATCGAAAAAAACTGTTGGAGATGCAGTTAAAGGAAAAAAAGCAAATATTGAGAAAGTTGTATCTGAGTATCTTTTGATGCATCATTTTGTAAGTTTTAAATAAAATAAAAACCTATCTGACAGTGAAATTAATATCCATTCTCATAGTTTTATGGTGATCTATTTTTTCAAATTATAAACGTAGCTATGATTTTTGATTATGAAAAACCATATTTTTAGTCTGTTCATTTTTGGAAAGTGATTACTTAATTTTCTTCATTGGCGGGGGATCTTAACCCTAGTTGCTGAAATGTTTGAGATGTCGTTTTTAATATTTTTAGATATATATTTATTTTATAACCCTAAACTTTGTTTATTGTGGGAGAGCTAAGATTTGTTTTGGCTTTAAAGGATGCAGAAACTATTTTCATCTAAAGAATCATAAATTTGCATTTTCGATTTATCTACAGACTTATGATTGTTTTTTTTAATTTGCATCACTAGAAAGAGCAGAAATTTCAGAAACGAACATTGACATCTAGTGCATATTACTTTACGACACAGCATTTAGAAATAATGAGATTGTTAGTACGACTGGGTACGAGTCTTTACAGTGCGGTATGTTATTTTAATTCAGTTTTTTAAAACTGAAGTGATTAGTTGAATTTTTTTTGAGTGAATTCATAAGAAATCAATGACATTTTGGTGTAATGAATTTTCAGACTCGAATTCAAGCTCAAAAGATATTGAGTCACTGTATTCAGAATTTTTTTCTCTCATATCGTCTTATATTAGATGATATCCTCTCATTTCTCAAAGAATCGCCAGACATATCGCATGAACAGTTTAAGGTAAATATTACAGCCAATAATATTTATTTGCATCATCTTTAGCACTTTGCAATTTGCTGTTGATTAATTATGCTATAAATTTATAGTCTATGATCGATTAATTAAGTCTCTATAAGCTGATCAGAAGTTGCTTTTGTCTGGAAGTTTGTGATTTCGAAGTTTTTTGGGTATAATATAATGGAAGACTTTCTTATTTTTCCGAAGTTTTTCTAAGACCTTCTTAAAATTGCTGCTTAAAGTAATCCACACAGATTTCTTTTAGGGTGCTTTATACATGCTTTTAAATGGCGAAAAATTTGCTATTTGTGTTCGAAGAAATTGGGCTACTTTGGAGAAAGTGTGGCCAGCTCTTATTGAAGCACAACATTCTGAAAAACCTTCTGTGATTGATCTTTTGGATTTGGCCCAAAATACTCTCATCCACGATTTAGAATCATTCCAGATCAAGTTTCAGGTGGGTGATGTGTATTTCTTTTTATTCATTTAATCTTCAAACTTTGTGTTTTAAACTAAAGAAATAGGTGTATTTATGCAGTCTATTGTAGGTTGTTCAAGTAACCATCATATTTTGCAACTTTATGCAATTTTAGTTATGAATGCATTTGATTTCTATTCTTAAATTTTTTGAGCATACGACTTCATTGCCTAAAATTAGGAGCTCGATCTTTTCAGATGCCGGAAGAACCAATTACTGAAGCCTTAAAATTATATTCAGCAGCAAGTGGTGATGGTGTGCATCGACTTGCATGGCTTTTGCCTAATGAAGAGGAAATCAAAGCTTCAATCGGGAGAGAAAATAGTCTTTGTCAGCATAATGAAAAGTAAGTAAATTAAAATTGATTGCATAAGGTATAGCTATTTTACGTGAAACATCCGAAATAGAATCAATGATCTAAATCCTAAAAATCTGTTGAGAAATTTTATCGCGCACTATAAAATTTTAATTAATTCAAGCAAAGTTATATATGGTTAAATCGGGAATCGATATAAAACAATTTAATATCATAAAACTATTCAGAGTCACTGGTTTAATGGGAGCATTCATATAGCTGTGCTGAAATTTTAAATTATGTTATTTTAACGAAAATAAACTAAATCAATTTGTTTTTTTAAATAATTAGAACTCAAACGAATAAATCAAAGTTGATCAGTTCTTCCTACATATTTTTAATATTATCAGATTATATTATTCCTTGTGTAATCGTTTGCTAACACTTACAACTCAATCGAACCTACATTGGCGACATTTTGAAATGGCGCAGTGTTCTCTTTCATTACTCATCAGACGAGATATGCCTTATCCACCTGATGCAATTAAGTAAGTTTTTTATTCTTTTTTCTTCTGAAAACAGATTTTAGTAAACACTTTCAACTCACCCGAATCTACGCGACATTTCAAAATGGCTTTATGTTTTCTTTCATTGTGATCATTATGAGTAATAAGAAGCAAGCTTGAACCTCGATGTATATATAAGTGTCTACCGAAATCTGTCTGTTCTATCCTATTTAGAGTACAACATCGCTGAAAATCCTGCTGTCGAAAATTTGTTTATTCATTTTTATTAACTTTATTTGCATCATATATTTTTGTTTATTCAGTCATTTATGTATCATTTGCTTTTTAAGTTTATTTTAATACAAATACAACTTTTTTCGGCAGATTATTCATTCGACTCCTTGTTAATGATACTTATAAAACGAGGTGTATGGCTACAGCCTTACTATCTGCTTGGTTCCGTATTACAAAACCAAAGGCAAAAAAAATACAATTTGAAAATCCCGTAAAGGTAATCTTTAAATAATATTTTGTTGAGTATTGAATCCTTCTCATTGTCAAGAATTAAAGTTTGTTTTGTTCTCTTACAATAACTTAACAAGTGGAATTTAATACATTTTATCTTTACTTACTTTAATATTTTGAAGACTTATTATAACATAAAGTAGTATTTTGGTTAATGTTGGTTAACTTACTATGCATTATATATATAATACTTTGATAGTTAGTGAATGCTGGTCCTGGCGCCGTCTGGCCTGTAAAATACGGCTACCGAATGGACAATATGATTACGGTTTATGACAATAAAAGTGTGCCGCGTACTGCGGAAAATTGGAATTCCACAATATTTTCGCACAAAATGCACTTAGGTTTCTACACGTGGCCCAAGTGAGTTCTTATTATTTTTCACTTCAATATTTATAGAAATTCATTGCAAAAAATGAGCTAATTGTGTTTCAAGAACTTTTTTTTTCTTGTACATGGTTTTATGAACTAGCTTCTAGAAAAATATTTATATTGGAAGACCTTCAGTTCTAATCTGTTATAAATACAACATGATTAAGTTTTCCAGTTAAGCGTTATTATATACAATAAAAATCTACTACTTTAGTAAGTATACTTCTATAATTTGGAAATGTCCTTAATTGTGTCCAATTAAATCAAATTAATTTTCATGATGTTTTTTAAGGATTATAAAAGTACCAGCGCCAGCCAATGAGCAAAAAGCAAGTAATCTGACTTTTGATGAATTAAGTGAAGTTGATCGTTTTGTGGTGGAAACATTTCGAGATGAAGAATTTGCTCTTAAATATAGGCAGTATATGAGTGTTGAAGAGAAAAAATGTGATGAATCATTTGATAGTACTACTTACGCTTTCTTTTACGTTAGTTTTCTTCTGATTTTAACATATCTAAAAATTTGAATAAATATAATAAAGTGATTGGTGGTTTCAGTGGACTATTTTTCAGCTTCAGTCAGGAGTATTTTCTTAAAATTAGTATTTAAAGGACCGAAGTCTTATTTTTGTGAATTATTTCTTTTGATTCGATTTATTCAAAAATCAATCGCTACAGTAGTTGTGAATATGCATTTAAAAGTAGTTTTTTAAGGGTTTGTTTCGGAAATATAATGATCTCTTACTTCCAACTTTCAAAAAGCATTTCGAGATTTTGCTCAATAGCAAAAAGGTATAATTTCTCACTCGCAGTATTTGTTATGTCAGTGGTCAAAATTATGACTCTTTCTCTGCTTACTGTCATATTGATATTTGAGTTTTTAATATAGCCATAACAATGAAATCTCTTTTTAGAAATTTTTTTCTCTAAATGTCATTAGTGCTTCCTAATCTCATTATTACACCAAACTGCAGGAAGGTGAACAGCGACTAGCATCAGAAATGACCGCTGGTTTGGTGAATGGGAGTAAATTGTGGACTTTTGAAAAGATTTTATCAATGACGAGCTGGCTTAGACCATTACTATTTAGCTGTTTAGAAACAATTGAAGATGAGAACACTAAATGTTGGACAAAAGCATTCTCTATAATTTTCTCATCACTTGATCCGAAAGCGCTTTCCTGGTTGATTGAAATGCTATTCGCATTAAGCATGAAACCAACAGATAGTAGTTTCCATGCTACCACGTATGTTCATTTCCCCATTTTTATTATTTTCCTCGTCTTGTTGCTTTATGAAGTTTTTATACGTTGCTCAATTATATTGTTAATGATCTTTGCTATTTTATAAAAATAAAATGTATATTTTTTCTAAATTTTTATTCAGTCGAAATTCTAGCTTTTTAATTAATTCGTAGTACCTATCCTAAAATGCTGAATTAAATTCAACTCCCATCATCATGTTACTGCTCAGCCTTTCTCTATTTTAGACGATTACATTTTCTACATATTGCGTTGGGTGAATGTGAATGGCGAGTAACTCAATTGTGGAATCAGCTTTTTGAAAGATGTTTGGAAACCATGGAAGGGTCATATCAGAATTTGCGTGAAGGCATTGGCACTACTATTGCTACTATTTTATGGTTTGATCAAGTGGATTTATTCATTGATCCTCAGATTCCCAAACAGTTTCATCCGAAAAAAATTGTAGATGCAATGAACCAAATTGACACAAAGGTATTTGTCAAATTGAATTGTATTTTTTCTACTTGCCTACGACCACTTCTCTAGTTTTTCATTTTCATTAAATCGATTTCTACTACATTGTTTGATTCTTCCAAGAACTTCAGAGATCTTTCTACAGAATGAGTCTTTGATTAATATTCCCAATTTATTTATGGTGAAGAGAAGTTATAAGAGCATATGAAAGTGGTAAAAAAGAAGTTAATTTCTCGATTTGTATTTCGGATAAAGGCTAAATTTCATGAGTTACATTTTATACCTGCTTCATATTTTAAAAAAAAAGCCCAGGTTTGAATGCATATTTAGGAATCAGCGTCAAAGAACTTGCAAGTAGACAGAGTGAATAATGATTTACATCAGTTAATTTATTGGAATGGTAGACATCGTCTTGCGACAGCGTTTTGTATTCCACTTTCTATTGTCTTATCCTTTTTTTAAATGCATTTCTTAACGTGATATATTGCAATCTATGAATTTCTATGCATTATGTTTTGTTATAGCTAGAACTTCTGTGGAATGAAGTTAGCAGAGCCAAACAGAGTTTTAGTACAGATCATGATTACTGCATCACTAACGAAAGAATTGAAGGAAATGGCGGTAACGGATGGAGAAAAGTATGTAGTGGTTTTTTAATGTTATGAATTGATTGTTATTGAAGTCGAAAATTTCGCGTTCATTACTAGAAAGTCTTTTATGTTCCTTCTATAAAATTTAACCAGCGAATGAGTTTTTAGGCAATCATGACGTTCAAATGTGCACTTAATTATATGGATTCACATTGGATGCAGTCGTTCACAGCTCTACCACCTGCCATTTTCAATGTTTTACCTTTACTTTTACATTTTGAAAATGAAACCAGGTAAATTGTTTACTGTGAACCTATGCATTACTGACACAGTTGTTTTTATAATTAAAAAAAATATTTGAATGCATACATAAGAATCAACGTTAAAGAGCTTGCAACTAGATGGGATTAATAGTGAAGTGTGTCTTTTTGAATCGAACCGTTTTTTAGTTGTTTTAGATAACTGATATTCCATTGATATATAAGAGGCAAAGATGCAGAATGCTGCTCAACATGATATATGGATTTCGATGTTTTTTAATATATTCACTAATAATTTTCAGTGATGAAGAGTTAAAATATAGTTGTCGCTGTCAGTTACGGCACGGAATGTCTCAGACTGTAGTAGTTGCCAAAAATGTAGAAATGGTATTATGTGGCGTAAAAGAGGTTGGTTGCTCTCTGGAAAATAAAAAAGCTTAATTTGTTACAAAGTTATAATTTACCTTTATTGTAATGGAAATCGAATTTTGTCATAGTATTCTTGTTGCTGTTAGATGATTTCATTATTTTTTTAGCAATATTCTTGAGAATTATTACATTTGCCTTTACAGTTATCATCATCAGCTGCTTCGTGGTGGAAACCCAAAGTTTCATTACTGAAGTATTTACAAGTAGCTGTTTTTTCTAATTTCTTCGTTTTCTTTCATCACCGTACAGAATTGCAAAATATTCTTTGCTGTATGATACTCGATTTTAAATTTGAAGTACGTATAGCTGCTGCAACAACGCTGTCGGGTTTTTTCCACTGTCGATTCCTAGACGTCGAAAACTTGCTTGTAGTAAGCTGCTTGTAATTTATTTTAGAATTAAGATTTTGAGGTTTATTTGTTTTGCTTTTTTTACGGTATTAAAAAATCTTCATCCTAAATTGAGAATAAAATATTTTAGAAGTTTTATGAGTGGTCACAACACGAAAATGATATAAAACGACATGCTGGAATTTTGGCTCTATCTGCAGTAGTTCAGGCATTCCCTTACTCGGTACCTTCTTTTTTGCCTAAAGTTTTGATGCAGTTATGCTCTCATACGTGTGACAAACAACCTATACAGGTAATTTTTATGTTATTGTTAAAATCAAAAAGTACAAAATCAGCTTTTCATTTGTTAATTCGAAGAAAACATTTGACATATATTTTAAAAAGTATCTTATCTTTTAATGTAATTATTTTGAAAATCGTAAACTAGTTTTTGATTCAAAGAGTGTAGAATTTTTAATACTAAAATGGTATATCGAGGATATCGAACTATTTTAAAATATTTGAAAAGTAGGTATAAAGTTTTCAGAGTACAGTGAAGAAGGCGCTGAGTGAATTTAAACGTACTCATCATGATAATTGGCATGAACATAAGATGCAGTTCAGTGAAGACCAACTTTCCATCTTAACTGATTTATTCGTCTCACCAAATTACTATGTTTAATTTCGAATAGAAGTTATGATGTTGTCTTTATAGCTGAATAGTCTTGGGTAGTGTGAATATTGTTATGATATCATTTTTAGAAATTTTCGTAGGTTTCGTCTAGCAAATCTAAATTAAAATTGCAAAAGTTCTGAATGTTTTTAAAGTTTTACATTTATTTTGGTCTAAAATATTTGATGGGAATGCTTGTTAAAATTCTTTAGGAGCTTATATTCACTGTTATTATTTGATAACAGTATAATAATAATAATACACTCTTTTGATGTGAGTATAATTTTTGTAGAGATGATGTCGAAAATTTTTAACATGTTCTTGCAGACAAAAAATGAAAATAAATACAATGCATTTGTTGTTTCTGTTTCGATTACAATAGCACAATGTGTTATGAATTTTTTTCACAATTTTTTTACAAGACTTCCCATCTTTGTTTGTTCGCAGCAAGCTGTTGTATATGAAATTCGTTATTACTTTCTATTTTAAGCTACCCTTTTTACAATACAATATTTTGTTATAGTCCTAATTAGATGGGAAAGATTAATTTGGGCAATTCATTAAAAATGATCCTATCTTACTACCAATTGCATTCCCTCGTGTGTTTCATCGTTCGGAACTTGTTCTATTTTTCTTATGAGTTTTATATGGTGAATAGGACTGTTTTATTCGATTAGAATTGATAATACTGTATGAAATGGGAATGATGCACATATTGGCTATTCTTGTTGTTTGTTGTCAATTATCTGGAAAACAGAAATGTGTAAATGATGTGATGTTTCATGATATCTTATATATGTCACATTTGCTTTTATTGCAGTCTCAAAACTCGTATTGTGTTTGATTTCGCCTGGTGCTTCTGAACTTATTGCGTAAAAGTTTTTTCTATTCCTTCTTATTTGATTATGTGTTAACATTTAGATTCAGATGGAGTTGATTCTGTACGAAAAAATCGATAGTTTTCTCAACTGATGGTTTATATATAACGTGGCCGTCACGCATTCGTGTGGTATGCGCAAATTAAAGTTGCCAGAAATGAACGTCAATGTAGTAAAGATATATGATGAAAATCCAGTCTAAATTCGTAGCTAAAAAACAAATAGTAAGACCGAGATTCATCATTTTTTTCATTTAGTACAAGTCAAGTGCAAGTTTAAGCTGTTCATTTCTTCGAGTCCTTTCAAATTCTGCTATTACTAGCCAACCCTTCCACATGCTTCAGTTCGATAAAAGCTGTCTTTCGTACCTTAATGAATTGTTTCTCGAATTTGCAGAAATGTATAATATATGCGGCGTAACTATCTGTTTTATGCTGATTACTTGCGAAGAAAATGACAGTTCGTAATTTTGTGCGTGCTTGGTTAGCTTTCACTGTGCTACAACTTATTGGTAATATCTGGCAGTGTTTTCTGCCTGGGAAATTCGTTACAGGTCAGTAAGTTTGTAAAGACAATTCAGAAGTATGAATATAGGCCCAAAGACTAGATATATGCAGTGGTGCTTTAAGATGATTATGTCAAATTCCGAAAAATACTCTGGACGAGTTGTTCTAGCATGACCTTAAAATATATGAAAAAACAGTGAGACAACTTACAAAATTATCTGAATTGACTGAGTCAAGGAAAAAACGTTATTTCAGATAAGAAATCCACTGCAGTACCATTTCTCGTGCATTATTGGATGATGTTAATATTACGGCTCTTTGTAATCTACTGTTTTGATTGTATCCCTCTTCAAGTATTTCATATCATTTGTTCTGTTACATCAGTGGCTTTCTTAAGTTTTGAAGTTTTCTACGTTAACTTTTTAAAGAAATCAACGGCTTTGAACATGCAGGTTGCTTTATCCGGTTAGTTTTTCTTTAGGTTGTATAACCACTCCAAACTCTGAAATATCATTTTTGTTATTTGTCTTGTTTATAATTACATTGTGAGCAGTGGTTTTCAAATCCCTACTAAAATCAAAATCATAACAAAATCAAATCATTCCCAGACCTAGCCATAACTTGTGCTATGGTCCTATAACTTCTTCTAGCATACAAAGTTCTTACTTCAGGCGGCACAGTGTTGCTCATTATTTCTACTTGGAAATATTTATTCACGGCTACGGAAACAAAAAAGAAGAGAAGAAAAACGTCAACTACCATGCATGCAATGAAACCTAGCTACATAAATTTTAAAAAACAAAATTAAAAGTTTCATTGTTTAATAACATATTACTAGAAAAGTCAATAGAGAATTTCGTCTGTATTTAAAATCTGAATGCTGCAATAAACGTTTAAATCAACATACACAACTTTATACTAGGCGAAAAGATAATTTTTTACAGACGTTATCAAATATGAGAATTAGCACTTCATCATGGTAATTTTTTGGCCCATCGTAGAAAGATATAATCATGAAAAATAAAATTAAAAACGTAAAGGAAAGTAAGGTTACCGCTACTAAAATACGCAGTGCATCATTACTTTCTCAAAATGATTGCAGAAATTCTCAGTAATTAATGGAATATTCAAAAGTAAACAATACACCAAATATTTAGGTGTTTTATTTAAACGAAAGAGTAATTTATTCAGAGGCAAATATTCTGGATAAAAATGCTTGAATTACTAATTATATCCTACAAGATTTTATATATACAAACCATGTATTTAATATTATTGAGCTCGTCCACAACGCTTAATAAATAAATAAATGAGCATACATATAGCATATCAAATACATATTCACTTTAAAATGTCGTATGTTTTCAATGTACTGAAATTATCTCTTAAAATATTCCTTGTATGTAAAAAAGACTTAAAGAAATTTGTGACAAGTTCAGCTTGCACACGCGCTGTCGAGATTTTCTTCTTTACCCAAAATAAAGTCTATATTGTCGCATATTTGTGCCTTAAATAACAAGCATAATATAATATGGTTATCATCCAATAATCGATTAATAACCGATTCAAAAATTACGGAAGCACTTTCTGTACAAACGCAAAAGCATGGCTTCATGTCAAGTAAGGACTGTTTTGGACTTTTTAAATTATATCCTACAGTATTTTATATATGCAGACCATGAACTTGTTCTATGAAAAGCAAATTGTAATACTGCGAAATAAAACTACAGGTACTGAAAAATTTGTCAAAAATATCAGTTACCTGATTTCGAGCAGGCTTAGCAACCGATAGTCTACGTTTGAATATCACACTTTGACCTGGCTTAATACCCACGGCTTCTGCAAATGGCCGTGGTATATGTAGTAGTCTCATTCGCTTTTTAGCACCAGTTATAGGATTTGAAATCACAACAACATTCGTTAAGTCTTCTTTAGATGCCTTTTGTTCAATCACTTGATCAACTTTATCAGACGATGGACCTTGTTGATTTTTAGTGCTTTCTTGATCGATTTTCTGTAATAAAGCAATTGATTAATAGCGTTGTCTTTATTTTATTACAGTGCTACAGAGCTTAAGCAACGAACTCCTAAACGATATTAAATATTACAAAACTCTATTCCAGTTAATTGTAGTGTATAATAGTTTAGAGACAGAACCTTGGGATCATCTGGAGACCTAGTTCTTCGTTTCTTCCGCAATATTGAAGGTTTGCAAGCATAAGTACGTCCCGAAGACCGGGATACAGAAGGCTGAAATCATACTTTTGATGTACTTTTTATTCAAGACTTATTTAAAAACAATTCTTTTTCCTTCATTTGTCTTACTAATACTCTAATTCTTCCAATTCAATCATTTATTTTGATGAAAAATGATAGATCTTAGGTTGATATGCTTTACTTGACCTTGTAGAAAATTAGTGTCCCTAATTTTTACAAACTCGTTGAACGAAAAAAATCTAAAAAATGATATTATTGCGAGAAAACTAATAATTGTCTAGAAGTGGAAAAAATATCAAATTAATAAAAAAAGTATAAAACATTTTCACATGATACTACCTTTATGACTTAAGCAACAAAATATTTCCTACTTTGATTCACAAATAATATACCCACCACTTCATCAAGCTCGTCTTCATTAGCAAAACTTTCCAAATATGTTAATGTCTTAGAAACCGGTTGCGTGATGGAACGTTGGATATATAAATGAGGAGCAAAATCTTCATGTGATGGATCGTTTGATGGCCGGCCTTGCCGAAAGTGTACGCCACAAACCTAAAAATTGAGATTAATGAAAAATACAGACTGTATCTATGGTCATAAAGTTTTTTATCCCACTTTTAGAAAAAACTTGTTAAAATTCCAGCCAGTTTAGAAGTAACTAATGAACTGTGATTAGTTTGTAAAAAGTAGTAACATGACAATGTTCCTGTTAGAATAGTAAATATGAAAACTACGAAGGAAAGAATATGTTACCACAACATTATGAGCCAATTTTTATTTAAGTAGAAAGCAGCTATAGTGATTACACAGTGCATTTAAACTGAAACATGAGTCTGCATTTATGACTTAACTAAATTTGTGATCAAAGATTGTTGAACTCTAAAGTTCATCAGTGAAACATTTATAAATGAGTTATAAATTCATCTAAAAATTAATATAGCTAACAAAAGTGGTAAAAATGTGGATAGCGAAACTGATTCTGGAATTTTTTGGCAACGAAAATTGATTCAATTCGATGACAAGATAATAGCATATTAATTGCCAGAATAACATAACTGTGAAATAGTAATAATTATAACTTGTCTTTAGGCGATATTTCTCGATCTCCAATTGCACATAACCAACGGACACGTTTCAAACCAGGTTCACGTGGAATGCCGAAGAACTTTAATGATGGATCGTTGGTACGTCGATACCAACCGCAGAATACGCATTTTTCCATTGATTTAAAAAATTGATATCTTAAACTAACTATTTCAATATTAATCAGTCACTATTACAAAACAAAAACGAATATACATACCATCATAAAACAAAATCATATGCTGTTAAAAAAAAATATTACATTAGTATTACATTAGTATTCCCGAGGCTGAACAGCTATTTCGTTATTAGGGTTCACATATTTTCGTTTTATAAGTAATCATTACTGCAAATAGAATTTCTTTAATTGTCCGTAAGTTTGGAATAATTTATAAATTAATTGATTATTGTTTGCAAAAAAATAATCAGTAATTAATAATGATAAATACATTTGATTAGTCTATAGAAAACAGGTTATTATTATGCTGCAGTAATGAAAATGCAAATTAGATTGCTAGATTTGTTGCATATCACAGAAAAATAATGTGTTTTTTCTCTTTTGGCACATTTTAATT
>UYYF01000295.1:0-21770 GCA_900618365.1 Thelazia callipaeda
TATATATATATATATATATATATATATATATATATATATATATTAATAACATATTAAATGAGAGATTAATAAAAAATAGCAGGGGTTAAAAGTCAAAAATAAGATAATCAAATTACATTTTTCAGTTTTGGTTCTTTGCGAAACCATTTAAAAAATGATCACATTCAATTTAATCCATAGATGTTGCTAATTTTTGAATACATAACTTTTCTAGAAGCATCTAAAACATTGCAGGAAAAGAATTAAAAGTAATGTTTTGTAAAATATTCTGTAGAAAACTTTAGTACTAATTTTTTTTAAATGTTAGCATTAGTTATCGTCAAAAATGAAACAGTGGCAGCAAGGGACAGCTGAAGCAGAATATGACAAATGCATGCGTGCTGCATGCTGCTCGATAATATGCCTGTGAAAATTGGATGTAATTCGCTTTAAACTATTTCAATTTCGGTTACATCCAACTAAGTATCACATTTCAAGTTTAAACCAGAGACATACTTAATTTTATCAATGATTCGAATTCGATAACAAGCCTTATAAGAAGTTTGTTTCATTTTAAAATAAAAATGTTGCATTTGTTTCATACAGCAAATAAATGAAAGTCATGCCTGTATAGCTTAAAGGCTGAAAAAAAATTACTCATCCTAAATGATTTGTTTCAGGCAAGATCGGATATTGATTAGTTCAAAAACTTTAAAAACTTGTCTCATGTCAAGGAATATGCTAACTATGTGTTATACGACTAGGACATTGGCTTACAAAGAAATGTATGCATTTGCTTGCCGTATCTAACTAAACGTACACTGCTTCAACCAAAAAAGTTGCTCTCATAAAATTTCTGGTCTAAATATCAGCTACTGTATGAAATATGATATATTACAATTCATTATCATCAGGTACAAATTGAGATTGAAAGCTCATAACGAAGCAGATAAATACACAAACTTAGTGCAATACTATTGAAAAAAATGAAGTTCTCAGGGATGTCAAATTTTACTTGTAACTTAAAATGTAGGCTTTTCAAATTGAGGATTTGTCATCATTCACAACTTTCATCTTAAAAAATCTACCAGTAAGTGTAATGATGAGTTGAAAAATTTAATGGTTTGAAATTAAAATAACGACTTAACCCACCAATCTTTGCTTCAGTTTGAGCGGCTACTGTTGGATGTCGTTGATATTTGCTTAGTTTCTGATCACTTTGTGTATCAAATGTTGAAAAAGATGATGCATTTGAAAATGATGGACTTTGATTAAGCAAATTTCGCTTTTGAACGAAATCGTCATCAATGTTTTTTGCCACCCTTTTTCGTTCTTTTTTTTTTGCATTTTCTTTTTCTTCCGGTACATCTAATGGAACTGTCTTTTTCGCAATAATTTCTCTGATTTGTCGAACTGACCATGATTCTGTACCTTGGTATGCAGCAGAAAAACGCCGAATCGATAGTGTTCTTGGTTTGGAAGAATAGAAAAACATTTTGTAGAATCAGTTTTAGAATGATTACATTGTAGGTAAATACTGACTTGCAGTTCTGGGAATACACTGTTGAAAATAATCCTTGCTAGTTTTTGTAGTCAATATGAATTCATATTTTGAAATGGACATCTTTTTTGAGTTATTTTAACGCTAGCAATCAAAAATAAAAGATGATTATGAGAAAAGAATGAATAAGAAGCTGGAATTTTGAGATTCAATTAAAGTACATTAAATGTAGTAGTAGGAAAAGATAAGCTTTCAAGCCGGAAGCAGCAAGTATGAGTATATCCAGAAAAGAGCAACTGAAAGATGGGAAATAATTTCAAGATTAGTTGTTCTCATTCTTGAATCGTCCATGATGCAACCACACCAAGTGCTTGCTACTACAACTTCTTCTCATGTGTCAAACAGCTCTTCTTTCCATTTATTTATTCTGCTTTTATCCATGTCTAATTTGCATCTTTTGCATTGCTTTCAATATTACTAACTGAGAGAGAAGGTAAATATATACGTCTTAAATTTGATGCCAAAATGCATATGCTTTCCAATACTAGGTAACCAAAAAGTTGATTACTTGGCTTAAATTTTTGAAAACAAAACGATTTAACCAAGTGCTTTTAAAACAATTTCTTATCAAATGTAATGGGTAATAATTTTGATCAATGGTGAGAGAAAACAAGGGGACATGTTCAAAAACTGCGAACAACTGAAAGAGCGAAAGAAAATACATAATTGTTTGAAAGTGGTAAATCCGGTTTGCACAGTGGAAGGGAGCATTACTATGAAAAAAGCATGAAAATTTTCTGAAGCAGTTGGCAGCTATAGGACGGTTTATAAGTATTCCAGTGAACAGAAAAGCTTGAAGTGCTTTTGATTATTGAAGGAGTTGCATATGAAAAAAAGTAAGATGCTGCACACAAATAAAATAAAGCTAATTTCCTTCTACTTCCTCCAACAAATCATTTGGAACAAATTCTTTTTTAAATATTTCACTGGCCACTTCAGAAATTTTTTTCTTGCAAGGCCGCAACTTTCTCAATGCTATTAACATTATTAAAGTTTGTTTTTGATCCGCAAATTTTTTTAATACTTTTATTTTTTTGCATAAATAATACAAAAATTTTATAAGCTTTATCTTAGTTTATCATGTAACAAAGCTGATCACTAATCCCTGAAAAAAGACAACATCGATGAACGAATACAAAGTCCAATCAAATATACGCAAATTTTAGTCATAATAATGGGAATGACAGAAAAAATTCAATGGAATAACAAATCCAATATAAAATTGGTTACTATTAACATCTTTCTATCTAATTTTCTCTGTTGCAAACAAATTCTTTGAAAGATTTTAATCCATTTCTCCTCTTGCTGATCTTTTTATATGAATGACAAAAACTGAGCCAAGTTGTGCACTTCACTTAATTTTGATGACATTTAATTGTTTCCCTTCTTTTTTATTTCACACACCGACTTTACTAAATATTATCTTCTATGATATTAACATTAAATTATGCTAAAGTTAGCAATATATTATAGATATCCAAAATAACTGGCAAAAGTAAATAGACTATTCACGAATATAGCTTACGGAATCACTAAGAATCATCATTTAATAAACTGTCATATTTACAACTGAACTAAACATTTCGATATTTCAGTTCATGAGTTGATAATACTTAAGTATAACCGAGATATCTCAATTCTTAAAAGATTGGACATAGTGCGTAAGAGACTATTCACGAACTTTGCAGAATCATTATAAAGCATCATTTAGTAAATAAGCTAGGTCTGTAAATGAGCTAATCACATTTATTTACAAATAAACTAAAGGCTTTTGTAGATGAACCAGAAAAACATAAAGAACCAAATATTTCATAGACTATGGAGTAAGTAAAATATAAAGCTACAAAATTTTTGAAATGAGAAAAAATATCAAACCAATCATGCTGTATAATAAGGCAATCATACCTGTCTCTATGAACTTTTCTTGCACAAAAAAAGAAAGAGTAACTAGGCTTTAAAAGTAATAAATAGAGAGTAAACATTTATTTCAGTTGGAAGATTTGACTAAAGCAAGACTGCTTTAAGATCTTGCATTACTGTGAAGTATGAAGTCACTTGGCAAAATTGTTTTTGAAGCTCATTTTATTTACACGCATGATAGAATTCTCAATATTGATTGAGTAAACTTATATTCACTTTTTTCATTTTGATTCAATCATTTATTATTTGCAATTTTTAGAGTAAAGAATAGTTCTCAAGGCTGCTATAATTATATAAAGGAAGCAAAATAAAATGGAAAACTTAAAAATGACTATAGAAGATTTTAAATAAAACTTATTGAAAATGTACATAGGACAGAATAATGGTAAGAAACTTTAATCATATTTTTCAGTCTTTTATCTCTGCATTGTTGATTGCTTGCTTAGAAAATTGATAATTATTAATTTAAATTATTACTTGATTTAAATCAAACACTATTCTACAGTTTAGAGAAGGAAAAAAGTAGACAATCGGTAAGTGTTCAAGAGCCAAATAGTTTTTTGCCAGACTGATTTGTGTACATGCTCTCTTCATGTTGGAGTTACTTATAAATTTGAATATAATAAGCTTTAAACTCGTCAAAGTAATTTTTACTCAAGCTACTTTCCAGAAGCATAATTTAAACTTTACCTGGCTTCTTTGAACTTTTGAAAAACTTCAAATGTTAAATCATCACTCTCTTTACCATTCCATGTTTTGATACTTTTATTCTAATAATTCTGTCTCTATGTCTATCGATGTTAGTTATGACCAAAGCGCAACAATTATACGACATGAGCAATTTAAACAGAATTTACTATTGTTTGGTGCTTTTTTTAATTCATTGAGACATTTTGCAAGACGGACTGATAATTTTTTATTCCCATGCCTACAATACGTGTCCCAAATTTCTGTCCCCTTACTTGCTCTACACTTGTTGACTGAAGCATGATAGTGACACGTCTAGTGAATGAAATGATCAGTGAACGAAAATGAGGTTTTGAAGCTTGCAACTGCAATAACAGCAAAGACAAGGTAATAAAGCGACACAAGTTATATTTTGAGAAACTTTTCACAAATCTATTTTCCTTGGCATGAATAATCATGAAGTTACTTCAAATAAACAAAGGAATTAGTCGCCAAAGAACTAAATTATAATTAAAATACTTCGTGTTTTCTTTTGTTTAAACTGAATAAAAAATGTGCCTATGCAAGTTTAATACAACAAAGAATTATTAGTTTTTCGATCAGTGTTGCATAGTGTCTATGCAAGTTCATTGCAGCAAAGAATTATTTTTTGGATCACTGTTGAATATTTGTACTTGGTTATTTAAATTATTTAAACTTCAATGGCATAATTGCATTTTAGATAATTAATCAGTCATGAAAAAATCTGTGAAGAAAAATTTTTTTTTCTACAAGGGAAGAGAAATATGTTTTTCAAATTAGTAGACTTCATTTACTTAAAAGCACTAAAATAAATACATTAGCTAGTTTTCGGCTTAAATTTTAGAAGTCAATTTTGCAATAAATACTGTTATTGGTGGCGATTAAATCTTTCGAAGACAGCATTGCTAGAAATGTTTCCAGAGCAAATGAAAACCACATTCGCAAGGACAAAAAATAAAATTCGCAAAAAATAAAGAAATGAACTCTGAAAAACAAGAAAAGATTTAATACCTTGAATGGGTGTGAAACGAGATCGATTGGAAACTCGTGGTAAGGTATGTAATTCGGGAGCAGTATTTTGTATTTCTTGTAAACCTGCTGTGGTTGGAATAAAACCAGTGGTTTTGAATATAGCTAAAGCTGGCTGAAATTGCTCACGACCGATTGCTTGCGAGTAAATCATCATTTACGAAGACGTTCCACTGCAGAATTGGGCATTCATTTGTGTGAAGGAGCAATTTTTTGACAAGAAGAATTACTCACTCCTCATTTTATTTTAAAAAAGGCAGATTATTAATTACTAACTGTCGGCACATAGTATTGAATCAGCTAATGAGTGAAATGAGTAAAATTAGATGTATCCACGTAATCTGCACGTAGGCATATTCTTATACAGCATTCAGCGTTAAATTGTGCAATATTGTAGTAATGGCAATTAAGAAGGACGGATTATTGGACAAGAACAATGCATAATTTGTCCCTCAAAGTAAAACAGTTTAAGAGAATCAGAATGACAACAGTAAGGAGTATTTGTAAAAAGCAGTTACAAGCAGTAATACACTAAAGTGGATTAAAGGTTTTGACTTTTTATGGTTTTTCAAAGCAAAGTGAGCCTGTTTTTGAGATCTAGAAAAGCTAGATAGATGTATGTCGCTAAATCAGCAGCGAAACAAGCAAAAATAAATGATTGAGCAGTGCAAAAATTTCTTCGATAGTTAGTTAGTTAGTTTGCTAAAAACACTTTATTTCAAAAACCAGCCAAAGGAATAGCAAGTCACTCCAAGTTAAGGGAAGTCTGAACATGTTTGCTGCTAAATTGTAGAGAAGAATGAAACCATATTTTCTTTACTCAAAGTAATCAAGTAAGTTAATGGTGCAAGAAACTGAACACAAATTTGCCAACACTAAAGTTGCTCGTTAAAAATGAACTTTTATGAAGTTAAGTAACTGATGCTGGCTTTTGTGTCATCGCATTTATGTTTCAAATTAGTTTTCCCGCTAGCCCACTTTTTTACCTATCAAATTTTAGCTCTCATAATTGCTGTTGACAGATTTAGAGATACGTAAAAATAACAACTTCAAAATTACTAATGAGTGAATTCTTTATGCTCACTTCGCATATATTTGCTTGTATTTATGTGTTGCTTGCATTCATTCACGTCTAATACAAAGTTCATATCATTGAAGTCAATAATTACTGAAAAAAAATCAAATTTCATCGTTATTCGATAGCTCTTCCTGTCACAAATTAGTTTTTTGATCATTTGATTATATCTCTTTTGATAAGTAACAATGTATGGGATTGACATACATGTATAAAAAGAAAAGTAGTAGTAATTGGCTTAGATCAAAAAATGTTGAATATTAATTCTGCAAAGATCATCATCACATTAGCAACAAACTTTTGATTGATTTACATAATTTAAATATTTTTTAAAATTTCAAATGATTCAGCGAGTATACATTGGCTTACAACTATTTTTAAACTGCATTTCTTCTTTCTACTTTTGGAACAATTTTTTCTATTTGCAACAGAAGTATACCATTTCCGAAAAAGTGAATGACTGAAAGTTGACAAATATAAATGAATAGAGTGAATTTCACACACACAAAGATTTTTTTTAGTCACTGCAATCATGGCTAGTTTGCTTCATAACAAATCATAAAAAATATAGACAAGATATTAGAAATGCTGAATTTGTATTTGATACATCGTATTCTAGTAGTCAACAATATCTGAATCATCCAGTTAGTTTGATATGGATTAAATATGAGAAAAAAATAGTCTTATTACTGCATTACAAATAATAATGAGCTGTGAATTTACTTTTCTATCAATATTTTATTTTTGTTAATTCACTGTATATTAACGTTTTATTCAAATTCAGATATACTGATTTTAATTTTTAGTAATCATTCTTGTTAAACCGCTTATTTATAGAAATGCTTCAATCTTGAGCTTATTGCTTATAATTGTTCTTATGGATGTGATTATCAACATTAAAAGATCCCTATGCTGTACAATTTTACTTCTTTCAGTCATCACAAAATCTTCCTGCTTTTAGTTTTAGACCAAAAATTTTTACTACTGGGAATTTTTTTTATCAAAAATCTGATTTTCGTCTTATTTCACAAAATAATTGACAAGAATAAAATTTCAATGATTCAATTTTAGTATGAGATAGGAAACAGTTTTATTAGGGGGAGCTTGTAATAAACTATTAAATTCTGAACAAAAAAATGATTCCTCTAGCTGCACATTAACTTTCATTACAGTAACCATTTTCTGTAACCAAGTGACTTCAATTTTGAAATTATAAATAATTAATGAATAAAATATTTATCACTGTTTCAATGCTTTATCTGTTTAATAGTATGATGTTGTAAAATAATAATCTTTGAATTTTTAATTATTAACATTTCTTTAAATATCATTTACTTATAGTACAAATCAGGTTGAAAAAAACTGGATAGAAAAGTGATTAAAATATTAAATGATCTATACAAAACATAAATTTCGAAAAAGACTTACATTTTTCTGATTCATTGGCCTCAGAAAAAATAACGACAACGAAATTTCTGAAGTATTTCCTTGCATTCTAATGTAATAATTCTGACTGTTCTACAACCATATAATCTGAGTTTTTAAAAAAATCATTCTCTCCAGTGAACGCGAGTTTAAATTCGCTTTCTCACATGAATGAAGTCAAGTGTTTCTTTTAGCCATAATTTAAGATTTAGCCATTCCACAATTTCAGTTTAATCTTGCATAGATTTCACTCTCGCTCTCCAAGGGTGAAATTTGCATAATGATCCCATAACAATCAGTAGCTCTTATAGTTCCGAATTGGCCTAACAAATATTACTTCTTTAGTTCTATGCAACTCATTATATCTTTCATTTTATTTTAAAAGTTCAGTAATTTTAGTTGTGTTGCGTTGCTTTCACTACAATGACAGCTTCTATTTTCCAATCTATTTCAGCTCCATTTCAACACATCTTTGTTTAACTCTTTAAAATATTCACAGAGATTTTTCTTTTGCAGTTCACTAGTACATTAAATCTGAAAGAAGTTCGCACAAAGGATTTCCACAACCTTAATAATCATTTTAAAATTATCCATGTTCACTCCATTCCTGTTATAATTCTCTTCCAATATTCTGTTCATTTATAAAGGAACAAATTTTTACAATATTTCAAAAAGTAAAAACAAAAATCTTCAAATATAAAAGACTGGAACAAAGCATTTCAAATGGAACTTTTATCAACTTAAGTTTGACAATCAACTTCATATCATCATTATGCATCATTCTTAAGTACTTCGAGACGACTTTTATGTTGAGGCAAAATTGGTTGAGTCCCACGCTTTTAATTTTTAAGCAAGTGAAAAAAGTAGTCAATAACTATTTTTCTATATTTTTACCAATTTTTCAATGGAAGACGACACATCAAGCACTATTACAAAATCTGAAATGACATGAATGTGATTGTTATTGTGATAATAAAAAGTTATGTTTTATAGCAGGTTGAAAACCGATTGCGCTTCAAATATTCTTGACTTGTAGAAATAAGATCATTAAATACAAAGTACTATAAAATAAGATTATTTAAGACAAAAAATGTTTATCACGCTTATAATATGAAAAATTTAGCCAATTATCATCAAATTTAAATTCAAATTTGTTAAACGTTCTAGTTTACTTCATATTTTTGACCCATTTCCTTCAAAACAGTGACAGGATTTTCGGAACGCTTGTATATTATGTAGTAGCTGATACATAATTTCTAAATCCGTGAAGAATAAAGCTAAAAAAGTAGGGTTCAGAGTATTAAATAAAAGAGTTATTTGTGATCTTATTGCTAAAAAACAAAAATAACAAAAAATAAATAAAACTTCTGAATTATCTGAAATATTAAAAATAAAACTTCTAAATAATGAAGTGGAAGAAATAATGAATGAAAGTGAGTTATAAAGGGAACAGAACTCCTTGTTGCAGTTTTAATGAACTTACTAGCAAACAACAGTTATCATCATGTAAGCAATCGATCTTCCAATATATACTTCCAATAATGTAAAAAAATAAAACTGATGTGAAGGCAACTTCGTTGAACAGACTATGGTGATATACTATACGCTCAACTGTTAGAACAGCACTTGTAGAAAAAATTTCGCTGATTTGTTATCAAGTGATTGTGATTTGAGAAAGTAATATGTTATATGTGAAGTGAATTTTACTCACAACAGACTTTTTCAAGCAGTGTTAAAAATTGAGTCCGAAATACTGTACTGCTTTGATGCGAGTGAAAAAAATAGTTTCAGTATGCTAAAAAAATAACAAAAGGAAGTGCTATTTTTAGCTTCTCATTACAGGACAAAGAAACCAAAGTTCTGATAAGTTATGAATATCAAAAGATTTTGGATGGTTTTTCAGAAAGAATGTTCTCTTTAATTTAATGTTTGCTTGCATAAGTTGAAATGTATGCTAATATACTATGTATTGTATATGTTCACTTCACATTTACATAGGCTCAAGACCAAAAAGGACAAATAAGTGATTAATTCGTATTTTATAAAAAAGTAACTTCTACGAAGCACTTGACCAGTTTCTCAGCCGACGAAATGACCTGTCGGTGACTCAGTTTGCTTCCATTTACAATTACAAATGAGTTTCAGCACAATAGAATTATCTTCGCTTCCTTTAAAGTGATAATTTCCGGAATCATTTCCACATCAAACTTGTACTATTTTCAGTATTTTATTATTACACAGAGATAGAAATAAGAATCACTGAAATGTCATGAGAATTTCTGAGTAGAAAGACAGTCTGCAACTAGTTGTCACATTGACAATTGACATATCAGACTTATTTATTTTTGGATGATTATTTTCAGAAGCATAACCTGTAGTTCAATAATCATAGAGGCTTTTAAGTCAGAAAAAGTGTGTCGATCACATTTTCTATCCTCAAAAATTGTCAAAGAAAACTTGAGTGAGTCAATTAATTATACAAGAGAAAGTTGAAGGAATGAGTGGGTAGAAATATGTTAAAGTGAAAATTCAGTAGAAATTGCTTCTTCCGCAGAAATTAACGAAAAACTAAACAGTTCAGAAGGTATGGTTTCCGCTGTCAAGTTTTCAGTTCTTGCTGTCCACATATTCATGAAAATAACATTCACATTTGTTTTTTGATGCAATTGAAGAAACAAGGAAGGAAAGAACTAAAAGAGATAAGTTGTCTGAAGACCACTACTCAACAACAACTTGGTTCCTTTTCACAACTTACGGAAGATAAAAAACCAAAATGATTTGTTGCTTTGCTTAGGCAAAAATCAATTGTGGAATTATTCCTCGCCATTGATTTCTGCTTTAGCACAAATCATTTTCTCGACATGTACAACAGGCAAAAAAAATGCATCTCAGTCTCCTGACAGCTCCAAAATTCTCCTTCAAAATAACCGTTCTAGTTCTAAATTGTAATTACTTGGTATGGTTTTGCATCCACCCCAAATGCAACTATCCAATCCTGTAATTTACCATCTTCTTTCTAATTCCGAAGTCTTGCAGATGTATTTTAAATTTTATAACGTTTTTGAGTAATTTGATATAGCTATTTCGAGTTCAATCGTTGAAGAAACATGCAAACATGTTAATTTCGTCAAATAATAACTCGCAAGTGGCAGCAATTCATTTTTTCTCTCTATAACTTAGTTTTTATAACGATGTTATTAGTGATAAAATTTAGAAATTATTGCTGTTAATTACAGCGATCAAATAAACTGTAGTAGAAAAATATTGACACAAATACAAAGATATATTGCAGTTTAGCAATGGTTCGAATAAGAATTTGGAAATTTGAAAGTAAAAAATGAACATTAATCGTGAACAAACACATATCATATGCTTATTTCTTGTCAAAATAAGCCTGAACTTTGATTAACCCCTTTGACTAACTTTCATTTTGATTACACAGTTATTAAAATTAAAATTATAGCTTCATTATTTGGCAGCAAAATAGCAGAAGAAAGAATAATTTACGTGCTGTTAATACTTACCATTTGATTACCTAAAATTGATGTGAGGAAGAAATTGAAACGATTAATGGCAAATGATTGTTTTTGATGTGTACTCTTGTTGATAGCATTTGATTATTAAGTGACTCTTATTTTTCATTCAAATTTGAAAATTACTACTGGAATAAGGTTGAACTGGATAAGTAATAAAGAAAATAAAGCAGGTATATGATGTTTTTGCTTGTCAGCACCCTTAAAGATGTTTTCACTGCCAGACCGATCACTTTCTCAAACAAGCCTACTGAAAAATTATTAGTTAGTTATTTGCAAATAACAGATAACAGCGAATAAATTTGCAAAATCATTCTATCCACAGTTGTTAACACTTACACGCGAAATTAGTTCTACCAAACACCAACAAATCATCAAAATCTGAGCAATAACAGCTACTGCTCATTGGGACTTCATTGAACTGAAGTCGTTGTTTCATTTTTTTCAAGTAATTATATCAATAAGTAGAGTAATTAGACTTTATAGCTTATTGAAATCTGTGATGAAATAAAATAATAAATCCATAGCGAGCTTTGGTTTCGAATTAATAAGATGAAATCTGAAGTGATCACGTTCTTTCCTTCATATTCTGAGCCAGCCTTCCTCCTATATTCTCTCATCGAAATTCGGAAGTGCTTCACAGCTTTCAATTTTTTTTATTTTTATTTTCAAACATTTTTATGTGTGTAGAAAAAAATATCTATTACTCTGAAACAGATTTGTCTATATCTCATTTATTATTATGTAATTGGATTTTTTTAAGGGCATAACAATAAAGCAATTTTATATATAATATATCCAAGATTACTGCTTTGAGAATTAAAATCGAGTTGACATGAGAAGTTTTAGGAATTTTGATGTCCACTGTTTTGATTAAAAAATAGAAGAAAAAAAGTGGTTTGTTTGAGCAACGAGCAAGAAAGAGTTTTGCACTACTTTTTATTGTCTTAGTGATGTTTCTGTCATGTAAGCAGTTATATTATTTCTCGTATGATACTAATTTTCACCACTTTTGCCCTCCATTCCAATAATAGAAATAGATTTAATAAGCTTCAATAATTCATAAAGCATAAGTAAAAAGTTTTAGGGGTTTGTGGGTTAGCACTAAATGCTAGAAAAATTAGACCCAATGAAATACGTGCGAGAAATAATCTGTTAAATAAACTTCGCATTCCATCATCTTTAGTAGTAAGAAAACTTGCCATGGTTTATGTATTTCAGTAAAAAAGATCTGCAATTTCAAATAAAACCAAAAACTAAAATAATTTGTTTGTGAAAATGTACTAGTTCAGATCTTCATGGATGTAACAGTTTGATAAGCGAAGTATGGTGGCATGATTTTGCAACAAATAAATCTACTCTTAGTCTTAAGTTTGATAGATTATCGAGAAACGTTTAGAAAAAACAAGAAGCAAAGATAAGGCGAACTAGAAAGTAATTTGCTCTGCTACGTTCAAATATTGCTATTGTTTGATCAATTTTTGGGAACAATTAACAGTACGTTATCATTATCACAGTTTATGTTACACGTCCCTGTAAGTACTATATAAAAAATATTTATAAAGCATTGTTCTGAACAGATTAGGCACGATCAAAAATTGCTGATAAGTAAAAATTTTATATTGCTCTCCATTCTAATGGATTGAAATCTGTTGAATATTTAGAATGACTTCCATTATTCTGCTTCATCGTGCCTTGAGGGCAATAGAAGAAAGCAAACAAAACTCATCAAAATTATCAAATTTATTGTTATTTTTAGGGAACGGAAAAAAAAGCTCATTTGCATGCAATGAACTAATTGTACTGATTGGTTACTTTTTTTCGAATGTTTTAAAAATGATGCATTGGCATTTACATACAAATATTATTTTGCATATGCATAAAAAATTGATTTTTGGCAATAAAAACTGTTAATCGAAAAAAAAAGATTGTGTGTGAAATATGCTGAAATTCTGTTACTGTAAATATTTTGATTACAGTTCTATGGAGTGTCGTGCATCCAAATTTCGTTAATGAACTGACCATTTAAAGCAGTACTGAGGATGTGCAAATTACTGCAATTTCGGTTTGTAGGATTACTGAAGATATAAGACGGTCGTCTATTATCCAGATCAACGGTTAGTGAAGTTGGCACAAATATAGACATCCTTCGATTTGATCTCCTAAGTGCACTAAGGAAATTGATACTCATAACGTAAGCAATCACTTGTTGCAACTTTTGGAGAATATTTTTGTAACCAAATATTTTGTTCATTTTGGAAGCAAATAACTTTTTGACTACTGGCGTTAAAACTGAGCGATTTCAAGGGTATACATGAAAATATCAAAAATGCTGTCATAATTTCGCATGTGAAAGCAAAATCATGTGTACCTGGTGATAGCTGAAGTGGATTTGATGAATTACTTGAAAATGAAGACGGGAATAATTTAGAGTTCAACTGATTTGTTTCTTGTTTTGTGGGATGAAGTCGGAAGAGGAGTTGCAAAATAGCTGTTTATAAATAATACATTTTAAAATCAATGTCCTTTTTCAATAACTTGTAATTATTTTGAATGTTTCATTATAAACAATCACAATAAGACTGCACTACACGTTTCACAATTTAAGTAACCTTATCATTGTGATGATGAATCGCCTTTTTACATACACAATTTATGCAAAATATTTTCTAAAATTTCATCAATATTTGCGAATTTCATTCAAATTTTCAACAAAATTTTCATTATAACCGAGCAAATCCAAATTTGCTCAATCGTTATATTATATTTACTTTATTTTGAATGTTTTCATTCTGCTTTACATATATGAAATGCTGACATTTGCAAATAGTCAGTCTTAAGAGAACTTGTAAGAATATCAAACAAGGGAGTTAAGGCTCATATAAGATTCGATATTTGCAATTTGAATACAGCACTACGCAAGCTAATTATAATTAGTTTCACTCTTACGACTTAATCATGACAACTGAATTGGAATGATTATATTTATGAGAACAAATTCATAGTAAAAATAAGATGCAATAAAAATAATTTTAACTTTTTCGTACAATGATTTACTAAACTTTTCTAGTCCAATAAAATATTTGTATTTTAGTCAGCGAATCTTCGTTGCCTTCAAAATACGAATTTAGTACTATAGAAATGAAATCTAGAAATTATTAGAAGGATTTCATTTCTATTTTAACTCACCAAATAGAATTGTACACTATTTTTTATGATATTGATAAAAAAAAATATGCTGCAAAGTTTTCGTGATATTTTTCATTAGAAATGCATATCTTTTTTTTGCTTTGTTCCAAATCATATTAGGTTTGCATCTGCATTTTGTCAACATAAAAATTGGCTAAAAATTAAAAATATATCATCTACTATGTCTTTATAAAAGTAAATTAAGAGGTTTAAGTGAAATTTACCTGCTTCACTTAAAAGAAGCAACAGCTCTAAATTTGCTTCATAATTGAAGGATAAGCATTGTTGTGTGCAAGCGCGTTGAGAAATCAGGCGGGATGATCTCGTCGAACGTGATCTTGAATATTCATTATGCTTTCGATGGAAATAGTTTTATTCTACTCAAAAGATATCAGTCATACCAATAAGGAAAAGAGAAGGAAAGATTGTTTTTTCCCAAAAAAGATTAATAATATCACTTTTTTCACTTGAATATAATGATGATAATAATAATATACTTGTTATGTTACTATTTTTATCATTACTATCATTATTATTTAGTCGGAGAATGAGTGAGATCACTAATCATTATTATTTATTAAAGAAACTATTTTAGCTGAGTGACAACAAATTATTTATTTAAATAATAAATTATTATTATTACTATTATTCATTTAAAAAAATTATTGTAGTTGTGAACCAATACTTAAAAAGTGATACAGAGAACTGTTTATGCAAATATTTTCTTAAAGAGCTCGAAAATACTTGAAAACTGGTATGGAATAATTAAAGCATCATAACATCAAATCAGTTGATATTTTAGCACCAACTGTGAAAGATTTGTTTGTTAGAATAACGTGTGAAATGTTACTTTCAGGTTTTGGTACTTTTTTCAAATAAAAAAGACTTTTTCATTTACTTCATGATAAAATGTAGACACAAATTTGTTTACTTCCATTTTTTCATGTGTTATGTACAGTTACTTTGTTCAAAGTACCACACTACAATATTCGTTTCATGATCGATTGAGTTTTTACCTGAAAGAATTGCAAAAGTAATAAGACTCATGAAGCAATGGATAATGTTGATCGGTGATTTCATTTTCAGCAATAGATTCACTGTTATAATCTGGATTTGAAACTGATCGTGGCAAGCGCAGCAAGGAGTGCGCATGTAAATGCTGCTTCTGCTGGATGTGACCCTCAAATTTTCAAAGTAATTAAACCACATAACTTTACTTTTAATCAAAAAAAGAACTAATATGACATAAAAGTCATCATTCAAATTATTTCCGCTACACTAATTTCATTCGTTAGGACCAAAAAAACCTTAGACTTTTCATAAAAAACATTTTTAGACATATGAATGCTGTTAAGAAAGCTTTTAGTCGGTTTTAAGTCTCTACGCGCCATTGAGCAAAAACTTAAAAAATATCCATTTACAGAAATTGTAGAAGTTTGAGCTAATCTTTGAGAGCAACATCCAAGTTTGGCCAACATTTTGTGGTGCTTATAATGAATAATTATTATTTAAAAAAATTACAACTTTTTTTCTAAAATTGACCCTGTATATATAAAATGAATCTCATATTCATGGTAATACTAATCAATAGTTAAGTTAAATTTCTATCATATTAATGATGAAAATTTAACGATCCTTCTTCAATTTCGTCAGAATCGTAATTATTTTTGACCTGATATGATAACTATCACAAGGTCAGTGGTCTCAGATTCGAAAGAATCTTAACCAGTTCTTACCATTATATGTTGTGATTCGGTCAGAAATTAAGGAAAAAAAAGTAAATATTTTGATTTCTTTAGCTATAGTTGAAGAACACAAATTAAGCGATTAGATAGTAAAGCAATTTTTACAGAATCAATTAAATTATAGTTTTAAAAATATAATGTGATAGCAGACGTTTGTGTTTTTAATATGTTTGATATTGCCAAAGAACAGAGAACAAAATTTTTTCTGATTTGTCACTATTTTCAATAATATTGCGATTTATATATGGAAACAATAAAAACTTTAATATTGGACAGGCATTAAAATTATGATTCAAATTCAGTGGAGTAGAATAAACAGAATCGTTCATTCATTGGAATCAAATAACTCATTTGATTAAAGGCTGTTTATGAAGATAAACTTTAGAATAATGAGGTTTTGCTTAGTGCTAATAATACTCCTACTTCATTTTTAATATTCCATGATTGTCCTCCTCCCTAAACAACCTTTGCGTAAGCAAGAAACCCTTCACAACAAAATATTGAAATTATATATACAGAAAAGAAGTTACCTGTGATTGGCATGAATCCAAATGATGCATACGTTGACCTCGTTTGGTTCGCTGAAACGACGATTTTATATTATTTTTGTTGACTCGAGTGCGATCATCAGTGTTTGTATTGAAGTCGCATATCAATGGCAATATACTGTTTCGTGGCGCTCCAAGTTTCAGCATTATGCAAACTCAGTAAAATTTATCCAGCCCTGTAAAATTTAAAAAACTGACTCATTATGTGATTTAGAAAATACTTGGATGATTTATTCGGAGAGATTAAAATCTAAACACTTTAATCGGATGTGTTCAGGAAGCATAAAATGTTGGGTAAAAGAAGAAAACTCTCGTCTACAATCATAAATGAAAACAATAAGAAAACGAATGCGGTTGCAAAAAAAGTTCGTGAAGGAGCTCTTTACCAGTATACCGAAATCATTTGCCAGGAAAATGATCATGCTCGAGGCACTCGTCTGTAGAATCCAGGGTTTACACAGCAAGTGGCCAGGAGAGGTGCTGAAAGCGGTCTCTCACCGTTTCATGAAAATGCCAAAAGGAATATGTCTATTGTGTCAATCCCTGTAGAGCGCAAAAAGTTCGTGTGTGCTATTACCTCCAAGAATTGAAGAAGAAAGCGAATTATGTGAAAAATTCGGAATGGGAAAAGATGATGACATTCGCCACAACGAATATCTGGAAGAATTCGTTCAGATTATGAAGTGCATAGTACTTTCTCGTCTGAAGTCGAATTTGGGAAGATAGTTTCTTATTTGCACAACTGAAAGGCGGCGGTCCCGTTGGAGTCTGTAACTTCTTCACTGAAAAGTGCATCACCTTACATCTGTACAAAATAACAAGGTGGATTTGCTTGGATGAGGAAGAATAAGATCCATGGCTCTACAAAGGGACGACGTACCTTTTCCAAAAAGTGTCCTAAGTAAAAGATGGCAACTACAGGCCAATAACCTGTATGTCAAAGTTAATTCTGAAGTTAATAATGAAATGTGGGGCAGAAGTCATGCAGTTGGATGTGATCAGGAGGGGACTACTTGTGGATAATCACCTAAGAACGTTTAATCGGGTTCAAGGTGCAAAAGACCCGACACTGTTGAGGTATGCAGAGAGCATGAAACTTAGCTGTACACTAACGTAGTATAACCTCGAAGAGCGTTTGATTCAGTTAACAACAAATATTTGATTAAGTATATTGAAACGCATAGCATGCCAGGGGGATCAGCAGGTTTCTGATTAGCATAACCTTAAGATGGGCAGTTTTATTGAAAAACTATGAAGAAGCTATAAAATACAGTGGATAATTCTTGAAGGAATTAATCCTATCACAGGTCATGCTTGGCTTTTTGAATCTAGCTTCTAAATAAAAAATTGTCATTTATCAATTCATTGATATGAAAGTTAGAAACTGGAGGTCATTTACCAGTGTCCTCTTCAGAACATCAATAACAGATTGCTTACGCTCTAAGAGTATTTTTGATATACTGATGGGCTCCAAGAAAAATGGATGAGGTGGTAAAAGGGTAAGATAAATTACCTACTGACAGCCGGTAATAGTTACAAGTGATGGAAAAATATATGAAAAATTTAATTTCAATAAAAGCATGTCAGTAAACAGTTCCAGGTGGCTGTTTGCAATGCTTTATTGTATTTTGTAAAATTGTGCAAAGTTTAAAAGCTAATCGAATTGTTGCTTGAGCTGAAGAAATGAAGTAAAGAATTAAAAATAGTTAATAGCAACATAAAATGACCATTTTTCTGCTTAAACATTGCTGACTTTATCATCATTGTTATTGACAGCAATATCTACAATGATCATTTCAGTCTATTTTATCAACTTTTTGATATTCTTGATCAGATTTTAAAAATATAATACTTTTCGGTACATTGAAAAAAGATTAAGATATCACTTCACTCACTAATTTCGTTCCACTTGGAGGAAGGAATTGTGCTAATTGTAAGTTCGAGGCCTAAAAGTTCAAATAAGCAGCACTTATATTATTTACAATGAAACAGTTAGAGGCTTTGAATCACAGAAGTTTTAATTTCCATATTGAACAAAAATTTGGTTTTCACTTGCTTGCATTCTGAGCGTGCATAATACTCAAAACCAATTTATTGCACTTTAACCGATCTATATTGTGAACTACTTAATTACAGAAATAAAAGCTGCCCTGTTTTCTCTTGCATTCTATTTCTAAATTGTGTTACTCGATCACTGAAAAAAATTATTTTGATGTGTCATATTAAGTATTCAAATAAAACAATTTAAGATGTATTCATGATTCCAATCATTCTTTTGTATCAAATTAATTAATCTGAATTCACTTTAGATAACTTCAAAGTGTGTAATAATAGAATTAAACCAATTTATATTAAATGAAACGTTTTACTTAAAAGAATTAATAATGTATATTACTGTAAAATAGCTTATTATTTCATAAATCACCGCTAGTCAGTAGGTGAAAATTCATTTTGTCATCATACTAAATGCAATAAGTGATAGGTACATCTCATGCATTCCGAGATCAAAATAAAAGGATAAAGAGGAGTTAGCTTCTTAAATGGCGTAAGCGAACACTGAGTTGTAGAGCTACAAAGTTTAAGCAATGCATATTTGCTTAACTCTTGCGTGCTGAATCCCAGTAGGATAATCAAAGCTTACAAATAACAACTCAATCTTCCTTTTGTTTATGATAGCTGCAATACCATGACCAAATTCATAAAGTGCATTCTGTCTTTAGCATCAAAATCTGAAAAAATCGTTTTTTAGAATTTATTTTTAACTTTATGCGTAAATTTTAGAAGCCTATTGTTATTCATAATTTCATGCTTCTCAATTTTTTAAACTTACTTAAATCTTTTGTAACTGTTTTGCTCTAAACACTTCTTTCATAAGCTGGTTTGTAATATCAAAATTCATTCACAAATTACATGTTTTAGTAATCTAAAAAATGGCGTATTTATCAAAAATTTTGTGCGTGAAAATACTCAAATTTGAAGACTCAGTTTAGAATTGCTGACAGAACACAAGTTCGCATGATACATTTTGAGAAAAAATTCAAGTAGTCATTAGCTGAACTTGGTAAATTCTTCCTCTATCTCAAATATTTAAATGAAAATGAAACATTTAATTTTTGTGCGAGTTATACTTAAAAGTTATGGATTAAACTATTATTATTTCCTCGTTTTTTTCATGAATGTTTTAATCGTTCGTGATAAAATTAGCTTGGAGCTATTTTCTGTGTTTTACACAAAATCCATTGATCAAACAAGATTTTTTGAAAAATGTTGGCCATCGTAAATATTAATCAATGTTTGATTTTTGATGCGCAATGACAAATAAAATGTAGCCGATTTGAAATAAATATTTGCTTTTTAAAAAACATTTGAGTTAGCATTAGCAACAACTATATTATCAACAATTTATTATTATTATTATTATTATTATTGCGTAACGTATCAGTATGATAAATATGGTGTAAAAATATGATAAATATATACAGCAAGTATAGTAATCATTAGTATGATTAGACAGAACCACTTGGTTGAAAATGCCATACATCCAAGTAAATGATGCATAAAATGAAACATTGGATAAGAATTTCAGCTCATTTCAAGGAAAATGGTAGCACAACTATTATAAAAAATTAAATTTTGATTTTTGAAAACGAAATTCCAGTGTAATTTAGTGATCATACTGCTTGGCTTTTTTCGCAGTTCGCAATTTCATTGATATCACATTATATTTTGTAGTATATACTTTTGCTGAGAAATATCTTGTTAAATGATTTCGACTCGTATAAGTGTTCCAAATCAAAAAATTTCGTGATCAGAGTATTTTCCTATCATGTAATCAGTTCTGTAATCGCTCACAAATACTATCATGACTTTAATACAATGAATTCAATAAATAAACCACTTATGGATATTTTTCCAAACTCAGTAGAGAACAAGCGCCGCAGCAGTTCTGCAAATTCATTGAAAGCAATCATAAGCTTTTTTTCACATTTACTTTTTAAATATCAACTAAAACTGCTCAAAGAATTTTATAACTTGTTTTGACAAATTTTTCTGAAGAATAAGTAGAAAGAGCAAAGAGTAAAAATCATTATTAAACATTCCACATCAAGTAAAATAATGGCTTGCGAGATATTACTTTTTTGAGACATAAACACTAAAATATTTTGCTCAGCTGTAAAAGTACCACTTTTCAGGAAATTTCAGTGATGTGGACTAGGGCATCACAAAGTATTAAACTAGAAGATGCTAATTTGCCATCATATTAAAAGTTTGATTGTGAATAGAATGTTGAAAATAAAATTTGATTCTGAAACATTTTTGCGAAACTTTTTGTTAGTGAAAACCTGATTGAATTTCAAACATTGAGTTAAATACTGAACAACTGCTCTACATGCTCTCGTGTTTTCATTTTTTTCAACTTTCAAGGTCTGAAGAGAGCAAAATAAATAAAACATTTTCAACTGCTGAACCTCAATTTCACTGAAACAATTTATTCTTTACAATCAAATCGTAAGTCTCAATATAATTTAAATGCAAGGGCTTCAATTCAAGAGAACTAGCTGCATTTAAAATGGTGTTAAGAGGTGATGTGCTACGCATTTCATCAACAATAACTTTAATTTTTTGATTTTGTATTTGTTAGCCATTACACTCTTGATTTCTTCTCTAACCTAGAAGAAGCACTTGAAGTTTTGAAATAGACTCATCTAGCAAAAAATTAGTTGTACAAAGTACATTTAAATTTAAGAAGGTAATTTTTTGGTAACTAGTTTTTTGTAGTCACTGAATTTTACTGTGAAAGTTATGCTAATCAGTTATCGGTAATTGCTGCTCAACTAGGTAGTGCTATTCAGTGAATGATAATTATTGTAAGGCAAACGTATTCATAAATGATTGTAATTGAAGAATGATCATATTTCTTTGCTTGACGTTATCATCGTTTTTACTGATAGATGTCTGGTTTTGAAATAAAACACAGCACGAGCAGTCAACATAGCAGCCACCCCATTTTGACGTTCCTTCTCGCTCGCTATCTAATTTTCTCATATCTTATATATA
>UYYF01000296.1:0-21733 GCA_900618365.1 Thelazia callipaeda
TATTTTAAAAGCATTTTAACATTTTACTTTTACATGGAAAAGAGTTGCCGTTGACTGTTTAAATATGGAAGCGTTTGGTGTGGAGGTTTTGCTTTTTGAAGTTGGAAACTCTAGTTACTGAAAAACAGTGATGTATTCTGGTAGATTATGAAGCAGAAGCAGCAGAAAATGGAATAATTTATTCTGCATTAATCTATTTTATCATACTTGATTAAATATAACTTTATCAGCCATTTTCACTTTCTGTCATAAATGTAAGATTTAAGAGAAATCATCTTGTGACTGTATTGTATACAAATTTAAATATAAATTTTACTACTAGTTCAGCATTTTTATTATTTGGTAAGCTTTTTTGCAAATAAGTTTGCATTTACTTTTAGAACTTTAACAGTTTTCCATACATACAGCATTTATTATTTAAGCAAATCCATCACTTCTTTCTCACTGCATATCTCTTAATTAATAGAATAAAGCTGTAATTTTTTTTGCTACATTCTTTTCCAAGGTTATGATTTCTATTTTTGTTGTGATTTCAAAAGTATAATATTGTAATTATTTCTCGATCACTACATACTAATGTTAAAATCATCTGTTTTATGAATTAAAGCAGGTCGTATTCAATAATTTCTTTTAAACTTGGCGAATAACAGAAAAGGAAAAATCCATACTATTTGAACTCAGTCATATATACATTTTTAGGAAGATTATTATAGCAGATATCAGTAAAAAAATATCCATTTTGCAGGCTTGATCAATTGGCTCTGCATGATATATGTTAATATGCCATAATTAGTTTCCCGCCATTGGATAACTGCTTTGTTTGTATTTGATATCTCTTAATGTTTGTTTCCCAAAAAGTTCAAATTTTTAAATGTGAATATAGCTAACCGTTTCAAGCAACCAACTAAGTCCTTCATTAATTGGCATTTTTTCATGCTACATGAGATAGCACTTACCTGTACTCAATTGTTGAATTTTCTCTTTTTGGCGAGCCTATTCCGACATCAGATGGAAGCATTTGTATTTGGCATATTTTAAACCACAAACATTTAAAAAGCATGCAAACTTTTACTTTATTATTGTTCTCAAATACTATAAAATATATTATCGTATGATTTAATAGAATATGTGAATTTCCATTCTGAGTTATATTTTATTGATTTTTTCTTTCTATAATAAATTATTGGCAACGTCATACTCCCTTCATACTCTCTTTATCTGAATCCAACTAATTACTCACTATCACTACATAAAGAATAGTTTTTTGCCCTCGGATAACGAAATAGATATGCCTTATTTCATATCTCACGCAGCATAAAAGTGATTTTATGTAATAATACATGAACGCTCATGTATTATTACATAAAATCTTCCAAGATTTAAATCTGTTCTAGATTAACACCCTGTGTTACTTAGCTAGATTGTTTACACTCCACTGTAACGTTACTATTTAGTTTTCTGATCTAAATTTCAAGACAGTTCTTATAGCTATGTTATGATTAATGCCTTTTCTGCTTGCACTATCAATTCATTACATCCTTTTTAATGTATAGCAAAACGCAGTGATTAGGTAACAGGAAGCACTTTAAAACTAAATCCTTCTTTTGCAATAATTTTTTTCCAAACTTAATCGAATGACAAAAAAATGAAAATTCTTACTCTTTGAACTCACCATGTATCATATGTGAAATATATTTTAAGTATCATCATTACTTAGAATTTATCTATGAAATTTCAGCGAAAAAAAAGGCTTGGTAAAATCTACCTTAGATATGGCACTTAAAAGAGCTATGCTTATACTAACTGAGGGGGCGGAAGAAATGGAAACTGTTATTGCGGTTGATGTCTTAAGACGAGCTGGTATCCAGGTACTGAAATGTAATTTTTGATTTAAGGAGCTTGATTCCTGCCTTAGTATTTTTTACTTTATGAGATATACAGATTCGAAATTTATCAGTTTTCAATAATGAATTTGAAACGGCTTCTAAGTCTTTTAAAATTTAAGCTTTCAATTTAGATTTTAAAGTAATGCCTTCACTACCTGAGATGTTTGTAATTTTGTTTTAAATTTGCTTCGTATTGTACTCCCCGATAACAACAAGAGTTATAAAATTTTAATGAAGAGAGTCCTGTCCTTTTTAAAATGTTTTATTGGAAGGTTGTTATTGCTGGTCTCTGGAATAATGATTCAGTAAAATGCTCGAGACAAGTCATCATTACGCCTGACACAGCACTAAGCGAATTGAGGGAAGAAAAATTTGATGTCATTATTCTACCTGGAGGTTTACATGGCGCCAATACTCTATCATCGGTAGCTTTCACACATTCAAGTTCTCCTCATTCGTTTCTACTATCAATAATTTTTTCATCCAAAAATTATATGAAATATAAAAATTGAATGTAATTTAGGGAAAGATTCGGTCCAATTAATTAAAGATAGAATGATCAATATCAGTCCTCATTATCTAAGGTATATCTCGTTATAGAAACATTGCGTCCCATATTAAGACTACATACATGTGAACGGAATTATCCCCATACTGATTCAGATTCTGATGTTATTAAATCTATTTAAAGTGAACTTACTTTAGTCACATGAAGTAGGTGATGTTCTTCGAGCTCAGATCAACAGCGGTCGTTTGATTGCTGCAATATGTGCTGCCCCTATCGCTCTAAAAAGTCATGGAATTGCTGTTGGAAGTTTGGTTACGTCTCATCCAAGTGTCAAACAAGCACTCATTGAAGGAGGTACTTTGCATAGTAACCGTATTGTTTTATATAATACATTTATATTTGGAAGCAGCAACTCTGTGCTCAAGAACATGCTATAATGATCTTGTTTTTAGTTGAGTAATGCACAAACCCGAAGTTGAGTAGATTTGTGCGTTAAGCAGAAACACCTTTTTATAATTGAAGGACGAGACAAATTTTCTTGTGTTTAATGTAGGTTACAAATATTCGGAAGATCGCGTAGTTGTGACTGATCGTATAATTACAAGTCGTGGTCCAGGAACTGCATTGGATTTTGCAATAAAATTGACTGAAATACTCGTTGGGAAGGAAAAAGTCAAGGAAATTGCTGCTTCAATGCTAGTGGACGATCATTTGGTGAAGTGAAAAAAAAGAGATCAGGAATATACTGTTATTTTCTTCCAGTTTAAGTAAGAATCAATCTTTGCACTGATCCTTGTTCTGGCTAGTTTAATATCCGCTGGTGACAAGTGAACTGAAAGAGTTGCAGCTAAATTAATTCGATTCATTGGTATGTATTACGAGCACTTGGTATATTTGTTTATCATTTTATTGTCATGTATAGGTTATGCAGATGTATAAAATAGCTTCTTGATTTGTTTCTAATCAGTTATCCGGTTGTATGGGTTTTTTTTATAATGATCTTTCATGTTATTGGGCTCTTCATTTATCGAAATATGTACTGATTAAAGATTATGAAAATAGGTTACATGTAGCTTCCTCACTGATTCTTTCCATTTTTTATCTCGAAATTCGTTTGCCGCACGCAAACCATAACTATGAAATACAGAATGAATGGAAATAAAAACTAGTAAGCCATTACAATCTCTAATTTTTCAAATACTGACTGAAGCGACTTGGTAAATTTGGCATTTTCGACTTTTTATTTGGATAAGAAATTTGACTCATTAAAGTTGCCTATCAGTTATACCATACATAGTAGCACTCAACCAGGATGCATTGCAAGAAGCCAGCAAATAATGATTTAAGGGGCAGGGTACAGCGCACGCCTACCCTCGAAATCTGTTTTTGCGTCATGATGACTAGCGATTTCTACCTGCCAGCAATAGTTCGTATATCAGTTCCTCCGAAAATGTTTCCAATAAGGCTTAAAAAATCTCCACCCTGCGGTACACTTATACCTGGTACTATCACTGAAAGTAAAGTTTAACAAGTATTAATATCTTCAAGGTTTTTCTTGCAAAGACAGACTGAAAATCTTGAGAAAAAAATGGTAGATCGTACTAGAAGGTTGCTGTGTTGTTGTTGTAGGTGGAGGTAGTGCTACACATCGCTGCCTTTCTCGTCTGAACCCGCATTTACATTGACATCGACCACTAAAAATAGAAACAACAGCCGCTGTATGAAGGAATCGAAGTTAACAGCATTTTAGCAACAGCCAGTCACTTACCGGTAACATCCAGAATTTGCTGGACATTGTCTCTGAATGAAGCAGTGAGCCTCTAGTGGTACCTCCTTAAGGCATGTAGTATCTCTTGAGAGTGTTTCGGATTCACAATCTCGTGTACACATTTGACTTGGATTACGCAATGGGTGCGTTACAGAATCCACCAGCGGATGGAAACCAGGCAAACATTCACATTGTCCCTTTAATACAAAACCAAAAATAAAACGAGTTGCATCTTTTTTCATTACCAAATTGTTCATTACACTGAGATAAACATCAGCAGAAGTTTCTTAGCTTTATAATCAAATTTCTTTTCCAATCCAAATAAACTGCACCAATTTACACATCATACTCTCTCCACCACCACATTGTTCATTTACACTGCACTGGGAATTCAATTGTCCTCGTGGCATACATGTACCATTAATGTACAATGCTTTTGGTGCCATTGCATTGCACGGCCGACGGCAACATAGTGATTGTGAGAATCCTCCATCTAAAGATAACAACTTTGTTATTACTCTGAGTCCTTTATTTGTGATTGAACAAAAGTAAATGCGTTTTTAATCTGAACAGTATTGTATAACTGATTTTCGCACTGAACTATAGTACAAGTCAAGCTTTTGTTAAACATAATTCGAATGAGTTATTGGAGAAAGTCAATAATGTATTATGATAGAATTTTTTGGAAAAGAGTAAAGGATTCTTGGACACAAACCCAATATGGAAAAGAATTTTTAGAATACCTGAAATACGATGACAGAAATGCGTATCTGGAGGACAACGTAAAGTTGCGTTTGGATCACAAGAATAATTAAATTCTGGGTGCGTCCCCAACGGGCAAACTTTTGGACAGCAGTGTCCAACTGGTGAATCCCCAATAGTTATGCATACCTATAAGAAAGAATATGAGGGCATGCAAGAGAGAGAAAGTAAGAGAAATATCGTGACGGTTAACTTTCTAAGTATTGTTATGAATTGTGACTAACTTTAGTAAAATTGGGCGCTAAAAAATGTCATAAAATGGCATAGCTTTGAAAAATTAAACTAATATTTTTACAAAATTTTGAGAGAAAAAGAAGTACAATAATGTATATATTTCTACCTGGCCAGAAGGACAGTTATCAGCATCATTTACGAAATTTTCCACTAAATGTTGGCTAGCTTTACGGATGCACGTGCTGCCTGGATTGCCTGAAAAGTAAGCATGCAGTTGTGTAAACCTTAATAGACTGGATCAAGTCTAATTCAGAACAGGAAGTCGATTTTAAAAAAATGGATGGTACGAGAAAATAGTTACCTACCTCCTAGCGGACACGCGGGTGCAACAACACAACGCGTTCCACGTTGTATGGTACCACTAATGCAAACGCATTGTGAATTCATGCAAGCAGAAAAGGGTGCGGAACAATCATAATGCCGCGTGCAACGATCACCAACTCGACTCACTGACATAATAGCAAATCAAATTTTGAGTATTTGCACATTTATTCAGTACTAGTATTTCTTAACTTGCTTATTTGGAAATTAAATAATGTCATTAATTTGGTATATATTAATGAAAACTCAGTTACAAATTAAATAAAGGTTGACATGTAGACTCTGAAGCTTCTACACATGCCTTGTCCGCTATCTTTATCCTTGCTTGCAGTTTCATATTAGAGCTTGATAGATTTCATATTCATGTATCTTTTAAAAGAATATTTATAAATCAATTTTGAGACACAAACTGTTACGCAATAAAGAAGCAGACGTACTTGACACACACTGACCATTGACTAATGTTGTGGTACCCCGCTGAACACACTGACATTGTCCACTTCGGCAAAATAGCGGTTCACGACATTTTGTGCTGCATGATTGACCAACCTTTGCCGGAACTGAACTAGTATATATACACTCAGGTGAATGGACTTGCAAATGAATGGTTAAGACGTGTGGTTAAGCTAATATTAATTTTACATAAAAAGTTTACAACTTAATCAGAATAGAAATCTTTAACTTAAATTAAAGGTTATTCGACAAAAATTTAGTACAAAAAGAGAAACCATGAACAATCGTATATATTATTTACGTCTTTTGCAGCGTGGATTATGTCCCTTCTCATCGACCACTTCAACATAATGTGGGTGACACCTACAACGTCCTCGTAAACATACCGACCCTTTATTCTCACAGTCAGTATTCAAATCACAACTGCCAGAAAGTAATGATTTACCTAAAAAAAAGTTTGTTGAGTGGAAACTTAATTGTAGAAGAAGAAGAGCAGGAAGTACTATGAAGCAAAAAATTAACTACTTGTCACTGGCAGCCAAACAACGTCAATTCCTTTCAACTTCAGTTTGAGAATAACCGCGGCAAAATTGATGAAACAAAAATATTTAGCAGGGAACATAACATAATTAATGCAATTACCGTTACATGGAGTAAATGCTGAATGAGTATTTCTTGAAAGCAGAAACAAAAAGAAGAACCAGTGCATGCTGTGTGGTTGATACGGGGTACGGGGGATGATTCCCCCCGTCCACCGGTTGTTTCGTCTTTCCCTCTCATTCTCTTCTTCCTCTTCTTCTCCTAGATATTTCTCTGCTACTGTGTAACCTACATTTTCCTTTGCCTTGCGCATATTGTATTTCACTCCCACGTTCACTTATACTGTCTCAGTATTATCAACCTTAGTTGCAGTGCTATTAAATCCATTCCCGCTGGAATCACTTCTCAATGTACTTCTTACTTATTTAGTGTTGGAAATTGATGGAAGTTTGTAGCCGTTTTAATTTCTTCTAAAAATTAATAATTTCTTCTAAAATTAGAGATTTTCAACTAATTTGTGATTATATAACATAGCTCTAGCTGCCTTCTAATAGATGAGTTCTCTATTATACAGTCATTATTTCAAAACTGCGGAAAGTGTATTTCAATGTGCTGTTACAGAAACTGTTCTATACCACTGCAAAAACTTGCATTCTCACATTTTTAGGTTGAGAATTTCAGAAATAAGATCTGGAATTCTCTTCTTTGCAACAAATGTCTGCCTCTCAATTTTTATGCTTTTTTCACCTTTATTTTCAAACTACCAATTTTTCATCTCTATTTAGATACAAATACGCAAATTCATAACAAAAAGGCTGACAGTTGTCACAAAAAGTTTTCAGACAGCTGTTGTAGAAACATTATCTTGCAGGTATTTATTTTTGCATTAATACAAATACATAGGCAGCTATAAATAATGCTTGTAGCATGATCGCCAACGACGTAGCTATTCCGAATGCACAATCGCTTTTATTTGTGAAACATCCACAAGTCTAAAAGTCCTCGAATAAATTGCTTGACTTAAAGATCATCGGTCTCATACCAAAGCAGAAATTCAGTTTTATACTTACAATCAAAAAAAACCCGGAAACATTTATTTAGAAAATGCATTATTCAGTAATGTTTTTCTCAGTTAATTCTATTTTTAAGCACTTGAAGTACTACGTATTACTGCAGCTTTTAATAAAATTGCAAACTTTATTGTTTTTTCGTTTCTTCGACTTTTTCCCGGTCTTCTTCGAATTCTTATTGCCCTATAAAAATTACTATTCTCTGATTTTCATAAAATTTTTAGTTTTATTCATTCAAAGTATGCCGTATGTATTTAGTTGTTTTCATTTATTTCAGAATTTTCCATTTTAATAGAATTAGTGAAATGATGTTACAAAGTACATTGTTTCATAAACTTTTAGATATACTTTTTTTAGTTTGTGAGACAGTAAAACTGCTGCATATTTTTTAAAGAATGTATAAGAAACTTTTCTTTATAAGTAAACATCAAAATTTCCACTTTTTAATTTACATGTCACTTATCAAACACAAAAAAAAACAGTTCTTGCGTTCTAGACGAAACCAACAATCCTTGATTAAGTAGAGTTTTTTATTGAATTCACAGTAAAATGTATTTAAGATAGAAATCAAAGAGACATAAAAAATTTTACCTTAACTTTATCATCCCAGTCAAATTTGGTATTATCGGTCATTCTGGTAGTTTATATGTGGCGAAATGCTTGAAACGTTGGACATTAAATGAAGCAAAATGGAAATAAGCTAGAGATGAGTTGAGATTACATAGTAAATCTACGTGACTTTGTACTTTCATTAGTAAACGTATTTCACTTTTATCTTAATTACTTGTTTGTATCTAAAAAAAGTTAAGTCTTATCGCAAGATGAATAAAGCACCTTTTACCCTTAGTAAATAACTTTAAAACGATAAGGTGATACGACTGCTTAGGTAGAACCAACTCTGCAAAATAAATCGTTGTCCTGCTGCTAGAATGTTTAAAAATTTTCTTGTTACAAATTTCTAAATGTCGTTGTCAAGTATTCAGCATTTAGTATTTTTTTGCCAGTTTAAGTATGCCTTACTTACACGTCTTCAAATTGCCAACAATGACAACTTTCATTAATTTGCATCTCGAATATTGATCTTTCTTAGTATTTCACTGATCAGTTATTATTTTAGTGTCAACTCATTCTGAATTATGCACAGAATCACAATAAATTTTTAAAGCTCTTCGAATGTTTTCTCACTAATTTAGAATCATCGCATTCTTACATTAGATCTTTGTATCACTTGTATGATAGATGAGTTCGACATACTGTGCTTATGTGATATGATTAACCGTAAAAATTCGCTTTCTGTTACCGTTCAAAATAGAGTTTCTTTTTCGTTATTTACTTTAAAACCTTGCAATTATCAAAAATAATAAAAGTGATATGAAAAAGTCCTAAAGCTCTGTGCTTGAAACAAATGAGGGATATTTTTGCTTTGTTTTCTTATTTCCGTAAAAAGTTTCATGGAGTTAATGTAATCAAAATAATTTATTTGTAATGAAAAAAAGTAATAGTGAAGAAAAATAATATCAAAGATCAGATTAGTTTTTGAATATAATTTGGCAACAATGCTACAAAACATGTCAAAAAAAGATGATAACAAAATAGTTGAAAACTACATTTTTGTTGAAATTGCAAATCATTTTCATGTCTCAATTTTTCAAAATTGCAAATTTAACAGTATTGTGCATAATAACTGATTTTCTTTTTTATAGAAAACATTTAACTAAAAATAATTTATCAAGAGCGGTTGCTAGTAAAGAATATTTCAAGCAAACGTGAAAATTAATCTAAATCATTCATGGAACCTGAAGAACCTGAAGAAGAACTGAGAGGCAGAATGTTGGATATAACTGTTCTTTTTTCTCATGCATATACAAATCTTCGAGATTACCATTTGTGATTTTTCAAATGTGAAGAAAAAAACGTTATCAAATTACAGTCTGCAATCGTAGTTCTTTTTTTTTTCAGAAGAGTAACACCGTCATATTTCAAGAAATTGGGTGAAAAATTAAGAAATCACCAAAAATATGAGCAAGAAGATGAGCTATCTATTCAAATTGCGACACGTACTCAGTCTTATCCACTCGATTTAGTAAATGTTTAAAAAATTCTTTAAAATTTCACTACATGGGATAAAAATTGATCAATTATACATGAAAATACGAATTATCAGTATTTGCTATGAAATTTAATTTATTAAAATTTGTAAACCAGTTTACTTCTAGAAAATTTTCAAACATTAATATCAATTTATACATATTAAGAACATTTTCAAACTGACTGCTAAACATTTGTATATTCAGAACAGCGGTATTCGTTTTTCTACCGAAGCAACGGTATTACAAGCTTCCGAACAACAAGAGCAACAGGAACAGGATGAGCAGAAAGGGCAACAGCAAGAAGAACAAGAAGAGCAACAAAAGCTACAAGAACAACAACAACAACAAGGACGGCATCAAGGACAACAGCAACAAGAACAAAGGCAACAAAAGCAACAACAACAAGAATGTATAAAAGAAGATTCAAGAAAAAAATCAAAGCAAAAAAAAAAAGTAAATATCCAAGACAACAAACAAATAACGAATGAACAGTAATAAAAGGAAATAATAATGTCTTAATATTTTTTTGAACATTTCATTCAACTCAGACATTTGAGAGTTAATTGTAGAGACACGGGCGGAAAAAGTCAAAGCGCAGAAAATCAGGAAAGCATAAATTATATAGGTATGCTACAAACCCTATATTCGATCATTTGCTGTGTGTAGGGAATTTCCAGCATAACTACACCACAATTATAAGCTGTAATAAACTATTCAGTCACTCACTGAAAGCATCTAATTCCTGGTACAGCCACGACAAAGTGGAATCTAGTACGAAGTTCATGTTGTGTTGTTCTGCTTACGACTGAAATGTTTTTACCACTCATCTGCGACAAAAAAAATAACTCTTCAGCTGACACTACTGGTGAAAGTATCAGTCTTGGGTGCATTAGTTTTATGTCCAAACAAAAAATAAAGCTGAGGTGTCATACTCGGTTTGTTTTAAAGTTAGACAAAAAATTATTGAAATTGAGAAAAGAAAAATTTGTACTTCCAGTAAATGAATTAATTGTTCGATTTTATGCATAACACTTACTCTTCGTAAAACGTAAAATTGTATGTGTTGATGTGAAAAAATCTAGTAAGTTTGAGAAGTTAGTTCTAAGCAATCATATATTTTCATAAAAACATCTGTACGCATAATTTCAGCGACTCAATGAGTTTTGAACACCTTTCCTTTGAACAAAACTACAATCCCGATTCACTGGTATGAATGATATTAGCTAACAGTATTGACAAACTTTAAGAATGGCTATTCAGTGAAGAGATGTAATATGCTCAAGCGCAGTTCAAAATTATATCCTTTTTTGAAATTTAAAAGTCAATAGAGAGTAAATGAAAAGCAATAACAAGTTTGATTATGACTTCTCAAAAAATTGCCAAATAAAAAAGTAAAAATGTGAATATTTCATTATTCACTGCTAATGAACCAATAATTACTATGAAGCAGTAATACAATGTACAAGCAGAAGAAAGATATGAAAGTTGTACCGTAAATGCATTTTCAGAATGAAGGCTGTCGACCAGTGCAGTGAGTTTTATTTTTCTATTAACCAGAAAAAATTGTACTTCCAAAAGATTTATCCTGTTTTTATTTTGCTTTATTCATTTTCGTACTTGTCTAGATTGATTCATATTACTTACGTAACCTAATGTTTCAGTTCTCCATCAGAAACTAAACACATAACAGTACCACAGGATGAGAGTATTGCATATGCACTTTCTACAACCACTTTTACTGATAGTACCACAAGTGAAATATTAGCAACACGCGTGAAATCAATTAGTGAATTCCAAGATGGAATAGAAACGGATTTCCTACTGGACGAGGATAATATCTTGTCGATTCTTAATTTTAAAAATAACCCGGTCAATTCTAGTTACCAAAAGATAAGATTCTGGACAGCCCCATTTTCTATGTAATTTAGAGAACGTGGACAGTTTTTCAGAACTGCGCCGTTTATGAATTGCAAAATTCAAGTGGATGTAAAATATATGTGGAAAGAGCCGAAAGCCAAGCGTTAATAATGTCTTTAGACGTCGAGGGGAGACTGCTCTATATCAGTAGCAACTTTTGAAAATAATCCCATCGGTCCACTAAAATCAGTAAACTTCCATGTCTTCCATTCAATGGATCTTTGTTTTACGTTCTGTTTTGTAATTAATGAATAATTGTTGGTTCCGACGAACTGTCACTGTCCGTAACACTGCAAAACGTTATCCACACATTTGATTTACTGCTTATTTCAATGGATTTGCAATGATCAAATCCATACTGCTATTACTGCCTCACTGATACTACCAACGTTCACAACTTCCCAACCAGTCAAGACCTCACTTCAGAAAACTTTTAAAGATCAATTCTCCAAACATATTGCGAAATAATATCTACCCACTACCTACCTTTAATTAATTCTATGAAAATTGACGAAATGTTCTTTAGAGTAAATTGAGTGCTGCAACAAAAACTTTTCAGTTATTGCTTAAAAAAACAAAATGCCTTAAATCAAAGCTGCTGCTATTATCGTAATAATCTGAAGTTATCATTACGCCTCTTCTAGTCATGAGCTGATAAAAAAGAAATTGCTTTTGATGCACTCCGAGATTTAGTCTTGCATATTTAACTGAACACATTCTTCAGCCGTAAAGGACGGTAACCACTGGTTGACAAGTTGTCTTTAAACATATGATAGACAAGAAACTATTTGCATAAAAATAAATAGAAAATTTTTGTTCAAGAATACAGCAAAAGCTACATAACCACCCTTGCAATTTATTGATTTCTTTCAGTTACATCAATTAAACTAGATGATTTATATTCTAACCAATAAATATCTATCACATACTTCTTTACCAACAAAATCAAGCAGTACATTATTTGCGACGGAATTTTCGAGCACAACGTTAAGAGTCGAGAAATGAAATATACTCACTCACAAATGAACAAGACATTTAATCCACAATTTTATTTTCTGTGGATCCACTCCCATTTCAAACAGTAACTTATCACATTTTATGAGCAATTAGGTTCTAAATTTTGCTGAAATGTGCGTTGTCATAAGTTACTTTCGTTAAAAAAATAAACTGTAGTTCACAATAAAGCAGGCAACCAAAACGACTTGAAAATGATTTAACGATGTTTTGAAATATTAGCGATGACTAATTCCCCAGAAAGAGATGCCTCTCTTGAAGCTTTGTTCATGCGATCGTTGATCTTGATATTTGTATCGTCTTTTGGCTTGTCATTCTTTACCTGAGCTGTTTTGTCTCCAGAGAACTGCATCCTACTGTTTTCCACGGTCCTTATTTCTAACTGATCACGCATATGCTCAACATTTCGAACTTGTTGATGTAACCGATGGAATTCATCAATTTCTAGCTGGCTTGATAAAGATGCATCAAAATAATACTCTTTGAAGCCAACAGCAAGTAATGAATGCAACACAATGATACTGATTATCGTCCCAAAAGAAATCTGAAATTGATAATTTTCCCCGTTTACGAAGAAATCTAAATCGTTAAGTTTAGAATAACAGAATGCTTATGCATATTTCCGCAAATTCAACTTTTTTCAATTATGTGAGAAATGGTACTCAAAATGATGAAAGTCTGTAACGACAGATAGTTTAGAACTTAGTAATTACTAAAATAAGCACAAATAAAATATAATAAAATGACCATGGTATTGCAAGTGTTTACTTCTGAGTACTGTTTTGGAGTAGAATGGAATTTAAATGAGAATACACGACGAAAAATAACATCAACCACGTAGTTATATTAAATCTTCTTCAAAAGATCTCAACTACATGGACTCAGAATGTTTCGAGGTCTTAACGTGACCAGAAATAAAATTATCTTAAAATAAAAATATCTCTTACTATTTTATTGTGATCATTTTTAACGGCAGGCCATATACTGCTTACAATAACGCATACACTTGGTATAACTGAAAGAAATATAAGAATCCACCGAAACCACTGTGCTTGGAAAACCCACAAAATCTAAAGGAAACATAACTCTTAAAAGTGTTATAGACATAAAATGATAAAGAATAGATGCGGTAATAAACCGATTACCAATAAAAAACACATTAAGTCGAGAAATAGAAACCAGCACATATCTGAATAAAAACGTAAATGCTCACTCAAAATATTGAAAAAATTTTCTTAACTGATGACATAACTAACAAACACAATAACCAATTAAAAAACTGAAGTATGGGTGTACAATATCACACGAGACTTTATCGATGATTTTTTTTCCAGATTCAGAAAACTGAATACAAAATTTCTTTGATAAATTAAAAGAAACAAGAGTAAGACAAAGTGTGACAACACTACTTACTGATGTAGGAATGAAAACTGATAGACTATATCCATACAAGCACAAAATATCCAAATATGAATACTGCAAATTCGATTTCCGATACCATAATAAAGTATAGAGAAAAAAAGGCACCAACACAATGTAACAAAAAATTGCTGCCGAAGCACCAGTGACTGCAAGTTGGGAATAGTCGATAAGATTCTACACTATGAGAAAATTAGATTTAATTTTTGAAAACGGGGAAATAAACTCTAACCTAATCTGAAATCACTCCCATATTGATGATTTGTAACATCTCCAGATGCTTCAATATACTTTGCAAGATTGCCACAAATGGCTGTGGAAAACACTAATGTAATAGCTATCCAAAAAGGTCCTAAAAATAGCCAATGAAAATAAAAAAGAGTACAAAGACTTGTGGAAGCTACAAACTTTTCGATTTTTATTTAAAAATACCCCATAAATCTGGAAATGGCTGAATGTACATCGATATGAAATTAGATCGAAACTTTGGTACCATGCTGTTTAACATTCTTGACAGTACCTGGAAAATTATCTCAAATAAAAAATTCTGCTGCATCATTTCCCGCCTACTACAAGTTGAAATGCATGATTCAAAAACGAGAAAATAGCCATTCAAGATACTAACCTGATCAGTGTCAATATCAAAATACTGCTGATAAAATTCGAATGAAAATATATTTCTCTTCTCCGTTGTATGATCACGTTTTTTTTCATTCACTGTAAACAGCTGAAAAATTGTTTAAGTCAAGTCTAATAAAAATATTTCTATTTTCTTCATTTTAATGACAGACGTGCCAAGTACAAAAAATAACCGTAAAGTTCTTTGGAAAGTCCATAAAACATATTTGCCGTTGCAAAAAGGAAAACCACACTTGTTTACTCCGTATGAAAAACCGAATTTTTACATACTTTTACGATAAATTTCATCAAAATGGGAATATACGGTGCTTAGCAACCATTAAAACGAGCTTCAATGCATAGCAAATGATTCAAATGAAGCGTGTCATACTTGAAACAGAAAAGGGTGTTCAATAAATATGCATTTTCGACAAGTATTTGAATTACGGACACATATTTGCAAGTCACGAGTTAGTAACTTACGTAAGATCCAGCTCCAAGTTGACCCAGGTCTCGAGAATCAGTATTTGGATTCACACTACCCAATCCAAAATCTACAATGGCCATATCACCTAGGAAGATGTACAAAAGAAATTCGCAACTCACACACTTTGGATCTAAAAAAGTAAAACGTACCGTGGAACTGCAAATCAGCCATGGGATTACCTGGAATTCAAATAAACATGACTAAATTCGTCTCGACAGAATAATTTAAATGACGTAGAGAGAGAGAGATCAATTGAAATGGTGAATACTACATGCACTTAATAAACTTTCAACTCCGAGACTTTGAAAAATTTACGCTCACTGAGAATCAAAATGAAAGGTACTTCAAAATCATCTTTTCCAATATCTGAACAATTACATCTCATATTACCCAATATTTAGCAAATGCCAAATATTTTAAACTGATAGATGCGGATCAAGTAAATTGGATAGATTCGTACCAAGTAAATTGAAGCAAAGTCGTTTACTTCTAAATCACTCATATCATAAACAGCAAAAGCAATAACAGGATTTCACAGAAACATCTGACCACACTCAACGCAAGTGAAGCACTTCTTAAGTAAACAATGCAAAATAATTTTCTCGAAAGCATTCAATGGTTTCCTATTATCGGAAGAAGATTAGCAGAAGTGAATAGCATTCTGCCACCATTCAGGTGAGTCCAACATTAAGCATAAGTCATAAATATCAAAAATTTCACAAAATATTTCGAAAGAATTTCTATAGATAATAACATGTAAGCACTGCTAAGACATAAATTGAAAAAAAAATACAAAATAAAATTTTTCAAAATATTCAAAGAGAGACAAGTGTTCTAAATCAAAACAAATAACAATATTCTTGCTGCAAGAAATATACATAACTTTAAAATTAATTAACTCCTAAAATTAATAATGCCCTGCAGCACTGTACACCGACCATTTCTGAACCACAATTGATTAAATTCTAATTCAATAACATTAAACAGCCTGAAACTTCTGTTCTGATTAATAGTATATTGTGTATGCTAAAAAAATATTTGGCATTTGATAGTAAACTGATGAAACTACTTTAATATCTGCGTATTAATAATAATATTTTTTTTTTAATGGGTCGTTATGAACAATAAAATTTGAAACATCTAAAAAAGAACATTACAAATCCGTAACCTAGGCGCAAAAAGTTTAGTGTTTAGAACCCATCTGTGAATGATGCTAAGTGGTAGGTACTCTTAAATTTACTACTTAGTGAGCTGCTTCTACAACTGAAGGAACTGCAAATTATGCAATGAAAAAGTGTAAAACAAGATTACATAATCATGAGACTCTCTACACAACAAAAATTATTGATCTATTTTTCATGATTTTTAAAACTACAAAACTCTTCAAGCACTCAAGTTTGCAAAACTATTACAATCCTATTATATAATCTTCACAATATAAATAGCTGATGACTGAAAATAATTTTTAATCAATTACATGCTAATCCAAAACTGAGTACTTGAAACATACAATCTAAAACCAATATAAGATAATAAAAACTAATTAAAACAATAACTTTATAAAGTATAACACATGACCTACACTAGATTCTAAAAACTTTTTGATTTTCCACTTCTGTCTTCATGAAATTGAGAATTCCATATTATCAACAAAAAATTTATATTGCGAGCCTAAAAGTATTTTAATAATTTCCTTTCCAGACTTATCGATGCAATGAGGAAGTGTCATGCCGACGTGGCGAATTTTTCCTGCAAGAACTATTTTTAGAATTAATAAGTATCCTGAAACTGAATATTTTCTGACATTCTAATTTCACTTGAACAACTTTCATGACCTTTCACTTTTGCATTATTCTTATTTACTGCTAATAAGTGAATAAAAATAAATAAATATACAAACTACAGCAATTCCATAAATGAACTAACTTGCGTTGTCCATACCGACTTCGCTCTTTTTCATCCTTGTTACGCTCCCGATCTCGTTCTTTTCTTTCTCTTTCGCGAGCCGAATCCCGATCTTTTCCTCTAATGTCACCCCTTTCTTTATCACGCTCAAGATCTTTACTGGGACGCTTTCGTTCTATCTCTGTTTCACTTTCTTCACAAGAACATTCTCCACCACTACAAGAGCATGAGCAACTGAAATAAGATTGGTTTACACAAGACCGAAAAACCAATTTTACAATTAGAAATAAATATTTAGCAATTACATATAAACTACCTCATAACAGATAGACTAAACTTCGTGACAGTTATAGTTTAAAGTCAAACAAGACAACAAAGTACATCTTGCTATTTTGGACAACGAAAACAATGACTGAATATTTTAAACTATACTTTGAAGAGCACCGTGACTGACTGTCTGTCCCAGCCTTTACGGTGGACGATGACAGAGCCGCTTTACGAGCCGCTATTTTAGCTTTCAAAGCCTCAACTTCAAATTCGTCAGCACTCAAGTCGTATTTATCCAAATCAGCATCATTTCCTTCTTCCTCATCATCTTCTTCCTTTAAAACGAAATCCAAATCATTAGTGAGACTTAATGAGCGACAATTTGTATTACTTTATCCATGATTAACAAAAATTACTATTAAAGAATCATATGAGATGGGGAAATTTTCAATAAAAGTGTTAAACTGTTCAGATTAGTTAACTGTCTAGTATCAAATCTAAATTTTTTTAAATACATTGAAAAGCGAGGAAATGACTACCTTATAAACAATTCTTTAAAAAGGCATATTTAATAATAAAACATAAAAGCAAACCTCGATGTGTTGCATACCTCTTCATCGTTTTTACCAGATTTAGTCTCAACAAAAACGTTTCCCATTTCCTCCAATCCCACTTTGGCATCATCAACTTCGACTTCCACCTTTTCTCTTGTTTCATCGATTTTTTTCAGTTCCTGAATCCCTTTGTTAAGCAAAAGATTGTAATGAGAACAGTTAGAAATTCACTCTCACAGTAAAAAATAAATTCGATTCAGCTCACGACTCCTGTCACTACTAACACAATGCCACTTCATTTTTAATGTGAAAAAAATAGCGATATGTTTCAATACTTAATAAATTTATATACGCTAATAGCTGAGAAATGAAAATTGCATCAATTACATAAAAATCAAAACCATCAATCACGCAGAACTCGAAATTTAAGCATCCTGCATTACTCAAAAATTCACATAAAAGCATGAAAAAAATATAAAATTATTTTTTAGAATATCTATGTACCGATATCATTAATAAATAAACAACAACTTCATCATTTTTTTCCACTCTTCTACGCTTCTTTTTGCGACCAAATTCATCAAACTCTTCATTATCTTCCCTCTCGATATATTCAACATTCTGCCGATCCATATATCCACCGCCATAACCTGGAAGCTTATCTTTAAGAAATGAAAATTACAACAGTGACATGAAATTCGTAAGCACCTTCAACTTGTTACAAAGCACAGCATTACTTATATCCATATTTAAGAGCAAAAAGAGACAATTCCGTAATAAAAACATGAAAATTATGATTTTTCACTGTTCTATGTCCTCGAAGTTTCTGAAAGTTAAAACGAAACTTCTGACATATATTAGTGCAACGTACCAGTCCGTACTTCCAAGTCCCCTAATTTTGGAGCATTACATATATTACAAGCTGTTCTTCGAGCCCAATTGACGTTCCCACACCTGGAAGTTCGCTTTATATTAAAAAAACATGAATAGTGAAAACCTAAACAAAGAACATTTTTTGAGATGGTACACGCTAGCAATTTCATTTATTAAATTTTATCACAAGCCCAACATGTACAAATTATAAATACAAATAATTTATCAAAATCTTTGACAATGATAAATTTAATTTGTGCTCACAACTGTATGGTGATAATAATCAATAAATGCTGCATGCTTTATTCCATATGAGTACCAAATAGTAGCGAAAAGAATGAAAAAATATTATGAGCTAACTTAGTGCATGCCCAATCTTCAGCGGCAAACAATCCTTTAGACTTTTCTGCTGCATCTTTGCCAATTTCACGTCCTACTCGATTTTTGGAACGCGGTTTACTCTTGCCACAACGTTCACATATACTAACGCGATCAGCGTTTATATATGCACATTTGGCATCAACACATGCCCACTCACCTTCACGTAATGCACGTCGATGGGTGCCTGATGCAGTCACAACATTCGATGCCGTTTGACGCTGTCTCTCTAGGTAACGAGAGGCATCATCTAAGCTCATTTCCTGACTTGATCCTAAACTGCTACATAATTTAACTAAAAGTGTAGTCAAACTAGCAGAAAGTTCGATCATTGAAGTAAATAGTCACATAATTTCATAACTACTGACGAGATAGTTACGGAATCATGTGACTATTTACTTCGATGACCGTTTCTTTCTACAATCACAGTTAAATATTTAAGTGAAAGACATAAACATGCAGTAAATAATTATTCGAAAGATATTTTTTTAAAAAGAACAAGCAAAATACCAGAGACACAAAAGCATAAACTTTCATTTCAACATTCGAATTCTAAAACGCAGAGCAAAAAGGCTAATTTCATACTTAATGTATCATCGTAGCTAAAATTTAATGAAAATCTATCACTTTGTGAATTACGTACACTCACGCCACTAAGAAAACCTTAAAAAACTGACCCGCAGACATAATGAAAACTGCAGATCTCAGTGATACGTATCAACTGATAAACACACACAAATCTAACGAAAGGACTATCCGCGTTGCCGTATAGCAAGTTTTCGTTTCAAGACATTAAACTAAAATTAAGGAATTTTGTAGCAAAGCTATTTCAAATTTCAACATTTATGACGCGCAAACTCTTTTCACATGTGTTTGTTTATTCGTGCATATGTTAATCAAGTGGCTCTTCTCCGATAGCAACAAACAGTTTTTAAGCGATAGGTATTACTTTTCATATCAAATGTAAATGCCTTCACTATTCATATTTGGTTGCAGTTACTTACAATTATATTCATGAAAAAGCTAAGAATTTTGCTTCTTAAATTAATTGAGCTATTTTGTATGCTCGCATTATTTTCAAAAGTTATTCATAATATCTAATTGAACTGTTATATAAAAGGCACAGTTTCATACAGTTATTTGTGATGTTCAGATTCATCAATCATATATACGTAAGCAACTATAATTCTTGATAATACTATTCTTTACCAGTTTGCATCGTTTGTTTGTTTATTACCTTAGGTCTACTCTATTTCTAATATTTTATGTGTGTAATATGAAAGTAAGCTTTTGATGACTAATTTGAAGTTGTATTCATTGTGTTTTAGTCATTCCAATAACATAGTATTTTTAAAAATTTCACTTGTATTGTGCAATAAAGCTTTTGTATTACTCATAAAAAGTGTTTAAAATGAAGTAGGAAAACTGTGAAAACTAGGAATGTGATCACATCTGTGAATAGTTCCTGCAGTATATTTCAAAGCTACTGCAGTTTAATGATTTTATTCATATTTCATTCCCTGGCTGCAATTTTCGTTGCCATATATCAGAGTATGATAAGACAAGGTGTTATTGATAGTACAGTTGGCATCAATTGCAATGCATATTATTCATATAAAATGGCTGGAAAAATCACTAGCAATATTTTTAATGCAGGCAATATCGATGAATAGTAGTAATATTAAATTATTGCCAGTGAGATGAGTACTGCTGATAACATTACTCACTCAAAGTATGAATGAAAGCAATACTCATAATCAGTTGTCTTAAGTGCCGGTTTATTACTCATAGTCACCATGTAACGAGCTTGGCTCATTACATACTCCAACATTTCAATAATAATGCTAATGCCATGATAATATGCAGTGTTATTTATATGATGCATACTTCTACTTCAGTAAAATATTCCTGCAATTTAAAGTACTGACAATATATATTCTCGACAAAATTAACAGTGCTGTATTGCTTCTATAATGGGATCAGTTCCGATCCATAGCAGAAAAATATGCAACAACTTAGATTTAACTGAACGCCTTCGTATCGAACGCGTTTTATTGTACATAGTGAATAGCAACTGACATCTGGATGCAAAAAGCGATGTTTCACTTCTGCTTGTGATAACATACAGACTGACCTACAAGAAATAGTATCATCAGATTCCTGAAATTCAGAAACCACAATTATTTACGACTCCTAGTTAGCAAAATTTGCATTCTTACTTGTAACACTGAAAACAGTCCTAAATATTCGTAATCACTGCGGAAGAAACTACCACAATACACACATTGTGATTAGTGTTCCGAACTTTTCTTTATACTGAAAATATTGGCAGCACTTTGATAGTTATTTACAATCTAGACTCATGTAGTCATTAGCACTGCCAACTAGCAAGGAAAAAATATACCATCTATCATAAAAATTATAATTCATTGTGTATAATGATTAAATTATTTTTCCAAGTATAGAAATCAGACTGCAAACAGCTATGGTATTCATTCAATAAGTTTTACTCAGTGTGAGTACCGACGTGTGTGGTTGAGAGTTCACGCTCGATAAGTTAGGCTTAAAATGAGAAGAGCACTGTATGTATGTATGTATGTATGTATGTATGTATGCATGTATGTATGCATGCACGCATATTACTCTAACTTCTTTGGACACTCGCCAGA
>UYYF01000297.1:0-21704 GCA_900618365.1 Thelazia callipaeda
ATATATATATATATATGTTACTGCAAAAATAGAAGATACCAGTATGAACAGATTCTTCTGGCCATCTATCTGTCAGGATTGCTTTCCCATGCAATTCAATCATTTCTGTAGACTGCAGTGTTGGCTCTGGTTGTATTTGCCACTGATAAGACTGTCCTATCTGATGCACGCTTGAATCAGTGATGCTGAAATTACTGAAATTAGATTTGCACTCCTTGTGTTTCATCGGTATATTTGCCATAGACTGAGTTTTGTCTGATTCTTTTGCGATCCATCTACTCGCACTGTTCATAGTTGAGGCTGTCACAGTTTTGTAATTCTTTTGCGTTACATTCACGTCATCATACTTGGATATTCTGGAAAATGCACAAAAGTTACTCATGACAACGCTATAAATTTTAAGCGATGCTTGAAGCAGCAAGAGAACACTTTTTATCTTTCCAGAACACTGTTTAACTTGATAAATATTATCAAACGACGTAAGAAATACCGTTTTATTAGCTACTATTTTTTATTCAGTGGTAGAGATTCATACATTTCTCTGAAGAATTTCTTGTTGTTTGTTTGCATTCAAGAAATAACAACTTTTAAACTTAAAACTTTTGGAAATGAAAGAAATAGTTTGTGAAAAAGAAAGTTCATTTAGCATAAAACAAGAAAAGATGTCAAAAGTCAAAGTGTCGAAAAAAGGAGATGAGAGGGAGAAACTGCGCCCCGCTGCGCATGCGCATTCTTTTCTCGGCGCAATCAACGTTACTTTAATTTCTTTTGTTTTTTATTCTAATCGAAAATAAACAAATGTTTTTCGCTCAAAGAATTTATGTAGAATACAAATGAAAGCAATTAGTAGTTTATTTCTTTCGTCAATATTCTGAACATTTCAGATCATTTTTTGCACTTACTTATGGATAACATTTCCAGTTCCGAATTGCTCATAAATTTATTAAGAATGCCTTCTGATAAGTTGAAATTTGCATTTGACTACTTACATATTTCTTTTTTGCATTAAAAACAAAAGTTATCTTACGAGGAAGACACGTCATTCCACAACTTTTTTCCCACTTCTAGTTCGTCTTCACGTCGTGGATCACACTGAATTCCACATTTGCAATAGCAGTCAGAGACCATCTTTAACATGTATATACATATAACATTCTTCCAATAACTTAATTAACTTTAAAAAAAAGTATATTTTAAGTATGCATTATTGACTGCTATAATTCATCTCGGTCTGGCGAAAAGTTGAAAAGAAAATCTTCACTATTACCTCTGATTCCATATCTACTTTTTACTTCTGAATTTCTGCTTGATAGATTATACTCTGAAATGGCATCAAAACTTCAATCAAGCAAACTCCCTTTGTGTTAATTTTGTACTCAGTCTATATAATGAAACAGAATTAAATCTGTTACTTAATTTTTCATCACTAATTATTTTTTTAGTCAGAATTAATAACACATTTATTGGTAAAACTGAGTTCAAAACGTGAAACTTTATATCAAAAGATTAAATTTCAATACTTATAATTTTATTCCTAAATAAGTGAATTTGGAATGAAGCGAAAGATGCGTTTTGGAAGCGGAAAATACAAACAAACAAGCAAAGATTTTAATTTTAAATGATAAAAACTGATAGCAGCAGTAGTTGGAATGCATGTTTTTACAGTTTTTGACTTGCTCTCTTATCAGTAATAATAGTAATATCAATATGATCATGAGTGATAATAATATCCATCACAAGAGTAACAATGATAATGACAATAATGGTGTTGATATTGAGTAAGCATAAGATTTCTTCGTTTTAAACAAAAGTACAATGTACTTTCCACTTTCTCTGCATGGCTAAGCTATTTACAACTTTTGTATGTTTACAGTTCTTTAAGAAGAATACTTATGAATCAAATATATGACCGTACTGTAATGTATTTTCTATTGTTATAATGTTTAATTTTATTTTATTAAAGCAAAAATACTCTTTGCTATGCTAACAGTCAAATAAATATTCAGTTATTACATCAAATAATAATTGATCGAAGGCAAACTCTTCTAGCAACTACACACGTGTACAATTTACCAGTATAGTATAAATCAGATATAATAAGCACCTAACTAATAATCATATCAAAGCGTTGTAGAATTCGACATTCCCAAACATTACTAGCAATAATCTGTCTTTCACCATTCTATTCAAGAAGTAAAAGCAGAAATAAATAACCCATCAGCAGAAGTACATTATGCATTGATTTGTTTAGAAACCTGGAAAGAACCTCTGGAAATGAAATGCAAATTATTTCACCCAATTGTTCTTCCAATACTTTCTTACATCACAAAAATAGCTCTTGCTACCTTAACAACTAATCAAAAATATGAATACCTATTCTTCCTAATAATATAAATATATCTCACGATCTAGGCTATCTTACCCGTAGACATATTCATTTGCAGTTTGATCAACTATCTTTCATTAAATACTATGAAAGCAACTTCTTCCACTACTTCTTTTTTTCATGTATAATCCGAGCAACATACTGACAGCAATTCCACGTGCAATTGATAAGAGAGAATCTTGTGCTACATGCTAATTTCATTGTTTTCATTGCTTACACGCTGTACACAGTTGATATTAACTGATATAATTTCTAATACACTACTGACAGTAAATACAAGTACTACGTATTCATAATCGGAAAATGAAGATCAAAGTCAAAATCTCAAGTGTGAAAATTTTCTCAAGTACACAAGCAATAATAACTGTTTATTTTTTTGCGTATAATACTAAGAAAATGTGATGATTCAATTATTTGTACAATTAGGGAGGAGACGCTCGTTTTATGCTTTCCTCCTTGCAATGAATAAAATCATCCATTTCTTGCTTTCTCCTGTATACCGCACGCAAACGCAATGAATCACTTGACTGCTTCAGCTTATGTGCACCTAAAAACAGCCAATAGTTTGCATGTTAATACATAAGTTGAAATTGTCGTAAAAAAGATTTGCACAATATCACGCATGTGCATAAAATAAGCCGTGAAAATATTAATAAACACCAAACACAACTGAAGTTTTTAAGGACACAACGAATACTTACAACACGACGACTTTGCAGTGTGCGAAAAAATAACAACAAATTAACTGACATCTGATATTGATGTAAGCGTAGAGACTCAAGTCAATTACGAAACCATAAAAAAGTTTTTTTTTAATATTCATTAATTATAAAAATAGACTGACCTCAATAATTATGAACGATGAAAAGTGAGGCTGTCCTCAATGCTTATTCTGTTAAAAATACAAACTGTCGAAAGTTAGAGAAGATACAGGCTAAATTTTGCTAGACATTTCAATAACTGTACTCACTACTGACGAGAACATATTTAAACTACATTTACTGACAGACAATTAACGTTTATAATTATGAAAAAGTACTGCTTCCTTTGTAAATGCTAAATATTGTATAAACTAATAGTTACTTGCCTAAACCAATCCCTCCAAGCATCCCGATGAGAGCTGCAGTAATGGTTACACGTTGAACAAAAGCTGACCAAACCATTAGAATTGTCTGCAATCAAAATATTTCAATAAAAGCACAATTATGACAATTAATGAAACTAATAAAAGCTTTCATTAAGAAGAACTAAATTGGTAGATATCTAATAAACCACAACTATTCTGCTACTAGTGTGCGCAGTACTTAATTTTCAATAAAATGAAAATAATTAATTAATGTGTCGACTCCTGCAAATTTGCTATTATCTATTAATTCAGTCTAATGACGTCAGTGACGAACTCGAAACTAATCTCTATTTTCTCATTGCAACGGCACGTCAAACAAAACCCTCGAAAAAGTTCTTTGTTCCAAAGTAAGCCAGTTATTGTTGGTGATTACTGTCACGATTGTGGCAGAAAATAAGTAGGTTTTTTGTTCTATAGTCACTACATTCAGAACACATTCTGAGCGATAATAACTACTGCTTTCGTTATAAAATCAAATTATATCTCTTCTCTCAAGCCTTGCATCCCCTTTCTATCGAGAAGCTCTCAGTCACTGCACCTCTTTTCAGCTCAGGCTATTTCTTAGTTTTAATATTTATTTGATGCAAAAGATTAATGTTCATGCTGCGAGAAGAATCAAATGTTTACATATTTTTAGTATATGTCCTTTTATTAGCATGAACAACAATGGCAATTGATCCGAGATAGCAGCATCGAATTTGTGATACAATCTCATAATGAATGTTTTAATACTGAGCGTAATTACAATTACGAAGAAGGTCTTATACTTTATACACAGAAATCACACTAATATAAAACTGGAGATCCTGTTTACAGTTACATTTCATGCTCACTATCCATTCAAAGTTCTTGGTCTAGAATGCCTTAAGAATTTGCTGCCTAATTATCCTCACTTTACTCTTGTTTATTTGACTCTTCATGCTTTGTTGTTTCCTGTATGTTTTTGAAGACGAAATGTCCCAGAGTGGGTCTTACAGTGGACGATCATTACGATACAAGTTCCCTTTCAGTTTCTCGACGCTTCTTTCGAGTTCTTCGAGGCAGCATTGAAATTTTAAATGCCGTGCTAAAATTTATTATACTTTATTATTACTTTCATGAGTCCATCCTTTTACTCTAAATCAAAAATGTTTATATATATAAGTCACGTGATGTATATGTGCTGCACCTATTATAACATAAATCACATTTATCTTACGAATAATAATCTTTCATCATAGGCACGTGTAGTATTAGCTTAGTAAATAGATTTAGACTTCTCAATCTATCCATTTTTGACCGTGAAAACTGTTTTTGATCAACTGAAACGGTCATGTCTTAACTTACTTGCATGATGGACAAATTGGAATGAAATGACAATGCACTGAAAGGCATACTGAACACACCCAGCCTATACTTACTGGAGTACCATGACACTGACAACTAGCTCGGTAATCAACTGCCGTCAGTGATACGGGTGGAAATGCAGAACGCAGTAATGAATTCCCAAATGCAAAACACTGTAATTTACACTTTTAAAAACAATTTTGATATTTAAACTTCAAATTCAGCAGATATTCAGAGAAATGATTGATTTCTCTCCAGAAATAAAACGTTTTTCGTTACTTTCACTGCGTTTACAGTTGCATCAAAGTGAAGTACTGGAATGGTGAACTTTTTTCTTAATAGGAAGCATTCTTTTAACAGAAATAAAATGTAATATGTTTACAAAATTAATTAAGATACCCACAGTTGTGTACTGGAAAAGTTGTTTCGGTTTTTTAACATTAAAATATGTTCCTCCAGTAATATCGCTCGCTTGTTGCAAAATTGGTGCTGTTCTACCTGCAGAACATAGCAAATTTTGACAGTATAAATTTTTGAGATAATGGAAGTCATCGTTAAGATCAGTTTTCAATCAGATTTAATACAATGGAGAAAACTGTTGTTTTATTAACTTCCAGTTTCAAAAGATTCTGGATCAAATTACATGACAGTGTCTCGAGTTATAACAGTTCGGTATGATAAATTGATTACTAATTGATGTAAAGAATTGCTATCGCACATCGCACAGTTTAAAAAAAAGAAGAAAAAGAAGACTAACCGATGTTGGCAACATCAATAAGAATTCCATGTTTATGAGCAGCAAAAAATATATTCATTAGAATGTGTTGTTCTCCAAAAAGATCACTGCCGATATTTATAACGAGAATGCGCCCATCTCCACCCTCCATATCACTTTTATAACGATGGATGTCTGAAACCTTATTTTCAGGAACGTTATAGACTTGTGTGGATAAGTGTATGCAGAAAAATAGTCACAATTACTGTTTTTGCTCTTGCTGAATTCTATAACTATAACTGTGACAATACAGTGCAAAGTATATGAAACGGAGAAATTAATTAATTACAGCTGGAATCATATAATGGTACAGATACTGTCAGATAATAAAATATGAAATCAAATTAAAAACAAATTTAAAACTAACGACAAATAGCAAGAGCAAAAGCAGGTGCAAATAGGGATGATTCCGTTGCAGTTGTCAAACAAGCCGATTTTTTGAGTACATTTCGCAGCGCTGCTCTCAAATTAGAACTCATATCTATCTAAATGAGACTGACACATCAAAAAATTGATGAAAATTAATATGAGAACATGCTTCTTTAGTACTTCGAGTTTTTTTCCAGTACTTCAAAAGTTGCTTATATTGTTCTTACCTTTATAATAACTTTTTTATAAAGATTAACTTTAAACAAATTAATTGATAAAAAAGTCGGCTATTAAAAATAACTGCTATTTTAGTTTGAGATCCAGAAATATTTCTGCAATTAAAGTCGTTCGAAAAAAAAATAACTGACATCAGCTGACATGTGCGAAGCATAAATGTTTGGTTCTACAAGAGTTTCATCTACGCCGATTACAATGAAGCGATTTGCAGCAGACAATGACATATGAGCAGTTGTATGCGATACGATGGCTTGAATTAATGAGGGAATCACCGTTTCGTCATGTTCTCTCTCTACAACTTCACCCCAGTGACGAGCATCACAATCCACTACAATCGACAGACAACTCATCTATAATGCAAGCAGTATACAAAGTAAAGTGCTCTATATTTAGTAACCCACCACTCTTTACAAACTGGGAAGTGCGAAACACTACAATTTTCATTCCTCGAACCAAATACTTTACAGAGACTGTCAGATAGAAGCACAGCATCTTTCCCACCATCCCACGCCTCAGATCCCAACATCCAAATCCAAGACTTTCAGTTCGAAACCCCAGGTAACCCAACATCAACACAACTTGCAAAAGAATTGCAGATAACTAAGGAAAACCCACCATTCTATGCTTTTTTTCAACATGTCAAATATGCTTTTATTTTTCAATATCAAATTCCAAGAATTCAGACACACAATAACTAACAAATCCAGCGTAGACTAAATGAGCGAAAAATTTTTGTTAACCACAGTTTAAATGCGAAACAAACACAAGAAGTTAAAATTATTTATTTTTCCTCGGCGACCAATCGTACACAGAAATGAAATAGTAAAGTACCAAACCTTCAACCTTGGAAGAGACCTTCCCAGCATAATTTCTGTATTATACTCGACAAATAGGTGTGTGACTGTGTAATGTTCTGTACATATGTGTGTGTAAACAAATCAACTGTCAACAGTAGAAAGATCATTTTTTAATTTCATAGATTTCAGAAACGACAACTTATCACTTTGTTCTTCTTCACTCGGACTATCATCTGGTGGATTCCGGATGGCCGAGGCATCCAGTATACAACCTGGGTGAAATATCTGCAAGAGAGAATAAATAGAGCTGGGTTTCTTTCTACTAAGCTGTTTTTAACATAGTACAAAGCTGGATCTTGCAAATAAAGATTGAAATAGAATTCTTACTCTGCCTTCTTGCCCAAGCATGCAGTCTCGAAGTTTCCAGACATCGTCATCTTCATCCCAATATTCTTCGAATTTCTCTTTACATACACCACATTCCTAAAATTGCAGATGCTATTTTATGCACGATTAATCAAAAACTATACGCGCGATTAATCAAAATCACCTTGGATGGAACAGAATCAGAAGGCAGACTGTATATTCCACTAACGTTGTCTTTTGTAGCATCATCGACTCTCCCGGCTGCAAGAAAATGATTTTGAAGGTTTTTTATTCAGATAGAGAATCTCAATTACTTATGTCATTAAGATAGAAACGATTTACCAGAGGAACGACCTGCCGAAGTAGATGCTGTCAACCTTTCCTGTTCGCTAAATTCATACCATTCCTAAAACATTACTAATATTGTCAATAAATGTAAACAGAAGCATTGTTGCTATTTCCGCTAGAATTTATTGTTAATAGATGGCTGAATGCATTAAATGAATTATATATTAACTTGAAAAAAACTTCCAGTGCTATCAAGTTAATATAAGAATATGACTGAACATTCGAAAACTTAAGTGAACGAAACCTACATCAGCAGGTAAATACCAATCTCGACAACGAGAACTTTCATTAGTTCGTAGATTTTCTCGAAAATGCCAATCAAGATGTTGCTGGTATTTTTCTCCTTTTAATTCACTAAATCGTAAACCGCAGTTGGGACAAAGACGCCTCTTCTGATGCAAACTTTCCACAACGGATGTATATCGTCTGGAAACCGTGAACAATTCACACAACTCACATATATTTAATGATTTAAGTCTCGTTCCACTGAATGGAAATAAAGCTTTGAATTTATGAACAAATCATATTTGCAATAACGAAAGACCAGATTTAATTCCCAAAACTAACATCCTGAGAGCACGCATGGAGAAAGATTTTAGATCTGTTGGTGGCTTAGGAAGTCTTTCAGTTACTTCACCACGATGCTCCGAAGGGATCGGCGGTGTTGCAGGTCGATTAGGTGAATCCTCATTAGGTTCATTTCTTCTGTTATGAGCATTTAATGCTGAAAGGATGCCAGTACGTTGCAGTTTGGCAAGCAGCCCTTTAACATCAACTGTTGGCTGAGGTTCATTTCCACTAGTAGCTAAAAATGAAAACTAAATTGTATTGCATACAATTGCAACAAGGTCTAAATGTAAAAAGGAGCTAAATAGAGCGTACTTGAAAGAAAAAAAATTTTTCTAAAAATAAACTTGTTGACAAAAATTACCTGTAATAATTTTGTTAGATCCATCAGTTCCTGAACGAGGCATATAACGTAGAAGTTCGTAACAAGGATCAGGTTCAATTTTCACTTCTGGTGGTGGTCCACCCAATCTAAATGATAGATTTAGTTCAAGATATTGCTCACTGTGACAATTTTGTTTCATGTCAGTCAACATACCTTATTTCATGCCGGACACCATTAATCGTAGCAAAGATTGGTGGGCCACCAAATGCACCTTTGAAAGGATAAGTCCCCATGTAGAGTTCACGTGAAGGTGCTCCGAACCTATAAAATATTATAAATGCTAATTATTTGTTCTAAAACCTGATACTCTTAGAGAGTAGTGAAAATATGTTTAGTTCGTGAATTAAAGACAAGCAGCAAGGAATGAATCATAACAAATAGATGATAGTGTAGTTTTCAGATGTTGCTTATGAAATGCAGAATGATATTCATAACTTGCAAAGAACCAATATACAAAAACAAACAAAGAGATGCGCTATTATGAAATAGGTTTTACCTCAGAACATGCTCTTCTCCATCTATTATCACTCTCTTTTCTTCTCCAAATGCGAGCTGATGTGCGATCCCATCAATAATAACATTGCGTGGAACGCCCGTAAAATATATTCTGAAACAAAATGCATATCTGAAAATTCTTGAGACAAAATCACGTTGTTCAAACTTGTATTTTAAATTAAAACTCAAAATACACTTGTAACAACAAACCTGTGTGGTAATCCATTTCGTTCGATAACCGGGACGTCATTGATGTACGAAACTTCATAGGCTCGACCATCCACAAAAATCCTATTATTAGCAGGAATGCCTTCCAATTTTGGAGTTTCATTATTGATGACAGGCGGTACATGATTTGCATCAGTCCGTGCTATTTCGTGCACATTTCCAGATATTGGCATCATCCTCGATGTTGCAAGGACTGAAGCCAAATTGGGAACTGGAACAGATAAAGGTACATTCGCTATGATGGGGGGTAGGAATGGTAATGGTCCTGAGGTAGATGGAATAGCTGGAAGAATCACTGGTCCAGACACTGGAGCAATCAAAGAAGCAGGAGGTGCAGTGATATTGTTTGTACTAGAAGCTGCCTGAGCCCGTCGCGCGCTTGTCACAAAAGCATGCGAACCAAGATCATTGGTTGGTCGTATTATTGATGTCAAAGGTGAATTGGTACGACGATCTCGATCCTGAGGTGGAGTACGCATACGCGGCTTTTTTTCTATCGTCTCTAAATCAGAAACGCACGGTGGTGACTTGCGTTTCATTTCAACTGGCGAATGCCTGCTACTCTCTTGATCCTTCCTGCAATGATTCGCCAACATTTTTACAAGAAAAAAGCATTGAAATTTCACATTATTTTAATCCTCAAGACACAAAAACACTGAATAAACTAGTGCTGGTTTACAAAGTCTTAAATTACCTTTAACATATATACAGAACAGTTGATAAAAACCGCAAAGATGATTCTTATTAAATCCACCCAAGAAGGCATTTTAACTCACATTCCAAATTTTAGAATTCAAAGATTTCGTTCCTTTGCTTATCTAGCATCAAAAATTTTTTATATAAAATATAAACTGATAATACATACTGCTGAATACAGCTGAAACAGATAGCAATTTCTTAGCAAAAACTTTTACTTTGTTTGCTCTAACATTTCAAGTTTCTCTTTGTTATCTCCAGCGCGTTTAGCTTTTATTAATTTTCCTGATTACTATGATCTTAAAAAACTTTTAAGTTACCTGCGTCCAAAGTTGCGAACAGCTGAATTTTCCACTAAGCTATTCGGCTGTTTCATAGTTATTCTTTCGTCTACATCACATCCATCACTGCAAAAGCAAAAAATAAAATAGTTGCCACATAAAAGAAAGCAGAACGACTATTTTATTTCTAAAAATACACTATTTATTCTGAAAAGTGGCTTCGTATATCTAAAATTGTATTTTGCATAAAAGCCGAATGACAAAGTTTTTTTTTCGTACATCTTGCTCAAAACATTATTTATGCACCAAAAGTCTGCCTACAAAATAATATTACACCACCTTCCATTATCTAGTCTGAACAGGACATCAGTAATTACAGATATAAATTACATTCAAATTATCTACCATGCATCGCTTTGCTCACCAGCTAGCTACACAATAATAAATCTAGAAACAGCTTACATTGGTTCTTGTTTAATGACCACTTTATCTGATACAGATGTTAGCAATTGTGGAGGTCTAGCAACTGATCTATCGGAATGTTTTGCCAGTCTCGGATCCAAACCTACTTTTTTCTTTTCACTGTTCATTTGCTGAAACAAATTTATTAGGAATATCATGAAAAAAAACTGTACCTCTTCTGCTGCCTTCTTCTGCCTCTCACGTTATCTTGAATGCTTTTGCAACATCCATATATATAATTACACCCGGCAATCATTGATACAAAAGCTTAACACTTTTTGAGAACGAGTAATCAGAACGATAATGCTAGTGAGAGTCTCTCTCAGAAATGTAGCTCCCAAAAAGTTATTTGACACCAATCAGATCAGAGATGATGGAAGATGCTGCAAGACACCGGACAACTACTACCAAATAAATACATTGAACTTGAACGAAAAACTAGTATCATAAATCATCATCTAGAATAAGATGTATCAAATTCACAAGCCAGAAGAAAACCCTTTGCAAAAAGATGGCGATTGATGGCGGTTGTAAACAATGCGTACCAATTCCGTCCGAAAACTGCATGGGGATAGTGGGTAACAATTGAGATGTATGAAACACCCGTCATAACATTTATTTTAAAGTAAAAAATTGATTTCCACAGACGTTTGGATATGATAAAACTATAATACTATAAAACTATAATACTGACAATACATGAAATTATTTCGTTTCAACGATAAACAATGTATTATTATTATTAAATCGTGTACCAATTTGTTGTCAACAGTAGCACTGGAAGTAGTAGTAGTAGTGATAGCAGTAGTGGTAGTAGTAGCAGTAGCAGTAGAATTTTTCTGCAAAAAATGTGGATTCACGTGAACTTTTGCGGATGTTCGATTATGTGACGCTGCAGGAGCTGCTTGTGGTCTATTTCCAGAAGCAGCACCAGTGTGAACTGGCTGTGGTGTAACAATCGGCCAAGCTGGATCAATGGCGTTAACAGCCAAATCTATTTTGTACAACGTCGACCTTTGAAATATTCCTGTCCATGTTTGCCTGAGTTTGTGTAAAGCCAGACGTGTTCTTTCGTCACCCTATAAACAAAATTTTCATATTCATTATTTTCTATCGGAAAAATCAGATTCTGGATTAAATAATGAAAACCTTACCGTTTCAAAAACATGCAGAAAGACTTTATAAACAATTTTCTCAATATGATCCTTGTAGTTACCAGCGCCAGTTACGTTTTTTAATATTGAATCCATAACATACATAACAGCCAATTTTTGGGACGGTATGACCTATAATGAGTAGGAGCTACAATAAACTTATGACTAATCAAATCATAAAGTGATTAAAGTGCGATGCGATACTTTACCAGCTAGAGTTAAAGAAGTAATTCCAATTTCAGAACTAATGAAGCGTTCGGTCATTGTGAAATGATTATTTATTAGTATTATTAAAAAAATTTCACGACTAGGTATTTCTGTACTTTTTGGGGATGAAATTCATCGTATTGTTCATCATGACTGGATTTTACTCAACTACTCTTATTTTAACGCAAATATTTAGCGACAGTCGTAAGATTTATAAGCGATATGTTACATTTACCTTCATAATCTGTTGAGCAATGACACAGACTATATCTCTAGAAAACGAATTGTAGTCATCAGCAAGAATAGTCATCAAATTAATCTGCATCTTGTTGTTGTCTTTCAAATCATCCAAAGCTTGCCTTCAAACAATTTGAAATAGAAGCGAGAATTACAAATTGCTTCACATAACGAAAATTCATAAAAAGATACTTGTTATCTGAGATGGTGTCAAGAACCTGCCCTAACTTCAGAAAGACAAATCCGGAAAAGCAACCTGTATTCCAAGGCAGCTTCTTCTGCATTTTTCGCCATCACTGTCGATGAACGCCTTGATTCTGTTGGTTACACCTAAAATTCCTGAAGCACTTATTACCGAATTTAAACTATCAGCTAACGCACTAACCAACGACCAGCCAAGAAAATGCTAGAATGAAAAATACGAGCGATTACAAGCACTTTATAAGACTCTGCATGAGTCTTCACCTCCTCATACTAATTTCCTACACTAGCCGAAATAAACTTATTCTCTCGCGCACAATGCAGTAAAATGAATGCAACACAATTACTTAAGCAAAGTACCCAGCCTTGTCCATACGCCTTACTGCTAGTAAAAATATCAAATTGTCCCTGTATATATAGACTCGTAAACAAAACACCTTCAGCATAACGATTTCCACGCTGTGAAATCCCATCAACATATGGTGTCATCACAAATTACCTACAAAAATTAATGCAAACCATAGTAGACGCTCAACTCCCTCGTGAGGCTTTACCTAGTGAACACAAAGAACAGACCACAAGTGAGAAGTACCGCAAGATTACCAGAACTTCACTATTCAGGTATTTCCACTATATATCCTAATGGAAGGTACATTCGATATGCCCCAATCATGAACTCTTTGAGTGCCCTACTGAGTATCTTAATTTTTGCAACCTGAAGAATCCAAAACTCTCAAGTGTTTGAATTTCGATAAGTAACCAACGACAGATGTACTCAAAACCTTATAAGCCAAAGTAACCGTCGATTAACGCAAAATCAAACGAAATACCCTCTACATAAGGCATTACATAGGCGAATTTGACATTTGGCAGTCGAACTTCTTTGGATTAAAAATCGACTGTATGAAAGAGCTTATATCTATTTGGCATGATTTTGCTCCAATGACACAATAAACTCAAATCAAAATATTTCTTCTAACACAGCTGTAGATGAATAGACTAGAGACTGTTTGATTTTAAAAAAAAGCACATCCAGCTTCATTTTATATGGCATCTAAAAGATTTTTTTGCTTTTAGACTTTAAGCTTTTGTCGAACTCAAAAACCTTATTCTACAGAAAGATTCATCTGCCATATTCGTAACCTTAATTCGCACAAAACCTTGCAATGCCAAAATTTCAAGTACTTATCAATAGTGCGACAAAAGACATATAATACTACATTAAAAAACTGCCACAGGTTTAGTACGACGTAAAAATAAATGAAATAGAAATGCATTGCTACAATTAAGGCTATCTCATCTCATGAAGTACCAACAGAAATAGAAAACTACACTTCAGGATTCTAGCACTGTTAGTACCATAAAACACACAGATTGAAATAGACACGCACAACGACCATTAACCAATTTTTTGACAAAGCAATTAGAAAATAAAATATATAACAAGCAACAAATCACGCACATGATAATGCAAGACTTTACTGTTACTAATCTTACACTTCGAAGTCTTGATTCAATACATGCCTTGATCATTATGCGAGTAAAGTTGAAAAAACTTGCATATACTATGAATGATCAGAAATTACTTCTCTTTTAGTTTTCGCTTCTTCATTAAAATTCTCACTAGAATACACAGCACCAGTGCGTGTAAAGGATAATTTTTTGAAAAATGAACGTTAAAAATATATATTAACTTAAATTTGCATAACTTCGGATCATTTGTATTTGCATAAAGAAATATGTTATACATATACGACGAGCTAACTAACAGCTTTTCAACAATTATTTCTTGGTGAAATATTTTAAATCTTCGTAACAAAGAATATATAATTCCTGGATTAAAAAACAAAATGAGTAAGACACATACATAATTAAAATAATGATTTAAACTTTTACCAACAAAAATAGTACATGAAACGAAGTATCGAGTATTCGTCCACTTTCTGTATCTCTAGTCAATGTCTCAAGTTCAACACGACTGATACTTCCGTAAACGTTCGGTACACCGCGTCAAATCCGTATCACACCCACGCTGTTTACGCCAATGATGTCTTCCTCTCTACACTTGGCGATGACGGCACAACTGGACCCAAAATAAGTGGAACTAAATCAGCACCTAATCGATAAATGCATACACTATTGTGCGTAGCATGCAACGGAGTTGCAACGTTATCATGCAATTACTTCAGCCCATTCTTTGAGATGTCGATAATTATTATTGAAATATCGGTGACTGATTGTCTGAGACGGGGGTGGCTGTATTTAAGTATCGGTGGTTATGATTTAATTGATTGTTCAGTTTCACTGCGATGGTTGGTTGTATGCCTTAATTCTTCTCTCTGGTTAAGATATGTTGGACAATTTGAAATGGGATGGTAACGAGGCGACAATAATTGACTGGAAGATACCTGGTATGGTTGATCCTTTTGAGAACATAACTGAAACTTTGGATGAGCTGATCGGGGAATTTGACCCGTACTATTATTCAAAAGTCTTTTCAGAACGAAGACGAAACGCAGATCAAGTAGTTGAGGTACATCATCATTCATGCTACATCTTTATTTTTATTATTTCTTTCTATCTTGAATTTCTATTCTTAGTTGCGTGTTTGCGAAATTTACGCTCAAATATTCTTCAAATCAGTAAATTGCTGCATTATAAGATTAAAAATTGATTAATAAAATCACATTTCGTATTTATTAGGAGTGTGCATTGCATTGTATATTTCACAAGTTCAGGTAGTTCCGTGTTCTTCGTTCAAACCGTCAGAAAAATTGAAGATGGATGAACAAAAATTGAAGAAAAGAATAACAGAACAAATCCCAAATAAAGAAGAAGTCTCTTCAGGGATTATTTCGCTAAAGAAAGTTAAATTCGATGTAAGTTTTTCTTCATTTCATACTCCAGAAAAATTCACCTGTAAACTTTGGTTTTTGATTATGAGAGTGCCAATAATATTTTGGAATCATTTGAAGTTAGAGCTTTTGGTATAGTCTAAAAATTACTTCAAAGTATACAGAAAGCTTTTATGACTTCATACACTTTTGTTCACTGGTTAGCTTCATTAACAACAGCATTATAATTTGTATAACGTTACGATCTCATAGCATAATGATTTAAGGTAGAAAAGTTTGCTGCTGATGAGTGCGATGATGCAGTAGAACGCAGTAAGGCTAGAGCTCGTTTAGCCATCAAACTAGGAGCACGGCCGGCTAAAAATGATTACATTAACTATAGGCAGCTCAAGGAAGAAATGAAAACAATAAAAAATTCCAAAGAGGACTTTGATAAACTAGCTCCTTTGTTAGCGTTGAAGAAGTTATCACTAAAGAATCAGAAGAAAAAGAAGAAAGCACGCTGAAAATATATTCTCATCTCTGACTATTCCTGAAATGTGTGATAAGTCTAAAGATATTTTTCAAAAAATGTAAAAGAGAATCTTTATTGATATGTCAAAGTATGCATCAAAAACTTGACATTCTAATACAAATGTTAGTAAGAGTGTTTGAACTTAGTTGTGCTCTTTCTTTGTTCATTGTTAAGAAAATTTTTCTAATAACAAGAGCAAGATCTCTGATTTTTTGTTCTTGGTTTCATTGCCTTATAATGCAACTTTTTCTTGGTTATTTACTTAAAGAGAATCGTAATAAAAGTACTCAGATTTTTGCAGTATACCATTTATCTGTTTCACTGCGGGTTTCTCTTCTATTTGCATATTTCATCATTATTTTTTCTGTTACTTTCTTTAACTGGCAACTGAAGGGTCATATTTATTATGTAACTGACTTTTTGCAGAGTCACATGTGGAAGGAGGGAAGCAAGTCGCCTGAAAACAGACGTAATGGAGAAAGATCAAGTGAAGTAAGCGCATTTCCCTTGTTTACCATAGAGAACTGTACGTAATTTTTATATAATATGTATTTTCTTGGTAAGAATTTTAGCTTGGCATTTGGAAGTTCTCTTTGAATGAAAGAGCATCAATAAGTACTTTAACATTTCATAGTGTCGGGACATTGTTCAGTTATTTTTTGATAGATTTAGTACTGTATATATGTTCTGCTGCTTATAATAAGCAATTTATTTGATTCTGCGGAATTAAAAAACTTGTAGGTGACGGATCTTGCTTATAACTTGGGTTTCTTACTGTTTATTACGGATATGAATTTATTTGTTAGCTTACTTCATGAAAACACTGTACTAATTTTTATGATGCAAGTATTCTACAAAGGTCAGTTTATCGTTAAAAATCAAAGATTGCAGGGTCGTAAAAGTGATGATGTTGTAGAAAGAAGTAATGAAGGTTCTCGTTCCAGGTCGAGATCAGAAAAATCCAGATCTCGTTCTCGGTACATTTTTTACAATGTGATTCACGGATGTTCGTTTGTAATGTAGTGGTAGCATTGGTTAAAATTTTTTTTTTGAAATGTTTACTATCCATTTATCGGACTCATTTCTGTTTTCAGTTATCGAAGACATTCGAGTTCGCGTTCTCGTAGTCGATCGAGAAGTCGTTCGAGGTACTTTAAATTCGTTTTAGTTATTTTCATCTTCATTCGTGGAAAATTACTTGTAGTTGCTCTGTACTATTTTAAAATTATTTGGTGATATAATTTTAAATTCTTAAGAAACTCAGTCAGTTGCATCACTTTATTTTTTATGCTCATTGAGTATGAGAACTAAATATTTAGATCTCAATAGTAATAGAAGAAACATGAGATGAAACATTTCTTTACTATTACGCTTCGTAGTCACTCTTATTTTGATGTTTGGAATGTCATCGATAATATTTATTTTTCATGTAGATCGAGTGATCGTTCTCGTTCTCCGCGATATCGACGCGACAGTTATGAAGAACGTAGATATGCGTATTCACGACGTGATGAACCTGAACCATCGCGATGTCTCGGTGTTTTTGGCCTGTCTTTGTATACAACGGAACGTGATTTAAAAGTTTGTGCTTACAAGTTTTCATTGTATTTTCTTGCAAAAAAAAGCATTTTAATAGTTCATCTTTCGCACATAGCACCAGTCTGACTTAAACTTCAAGCAAAATATGAAAGTCATGAATGAGAGTTGTTGAAATGTGAATAACGTTCCTGATTTTGTTATCCATGTATTTTTACAGGATTTATTTTTGCAATATGGAGATTTGGAGAATGTTCAACTTGTTTTCGATCATCCAACAGGACGGTCACGTGGTTTCGGTTTTGTATACTTTAAAAAAATTGAAGATGCTATGGAAGCTAAAGAGCGAGTGGCTGGGACAGAAATTGATGGTCACAAAATTCGCATTGACTACTCAATAACAAAACGACCCCATACTCCAACGCCTGGCATTTACATGGGTGCTATAGACTCTCGTCGACGCGGTCTGCCTCCCCGTTCATATCGTCGTAGTCCATCTCCATATCGCAGTTACAGGCGATATCGTGATAGTCCGCCAAGCAGATATTATGGGAGGTAAAATGATAAAACGATGAAATTTATGAAGATGCTAGCGAAGTAAAATATTAATTTTATTGTTGTTCGCAGTCTTTTGGTCTTGGAAAATAATGCTTTTTACTCTTATAAAGTTCACCAGCAGCGCTTATATCATTAGGTTCTAGTTCGTCAGCATCTTTCACTGGATCTAATGGACCAATCATTTTTCAGAAATTACGACTACGATGATTATGACCGTTATTCCCCACCATATCGAGATCGTTACAGACGCACTTCATCACCGCGCTACTATGATGACCGTCATCGAAGGCGTTCGCGATCATACGACCGTGACAGGGATTATTACTAATTATTCGTGTCTCATTTATTTGAAAGCCAAATATCTTTTTATGAAACTTTTCCTTATGATTCACATTGTTCGCGTTCCATTGTTTTTGACGTTTTATGACCCACTGAATTGTGACCTTGAGATAAATATTTCAAACTCTGCAAAAAAAATTTCTTTGCAGTTCGCTGCAAGCCAGAAACGCTTGAGTGAATAAATGAAGGAAATGAGATGAAGAACACATAATTCAGTTGATGAAGAATGAAGATAAGAAAAAACAGAAGATCTCTGGGTTTGGCGTTTTTGGTTTGAAGAGAGAAAATTTTATATGAAGAGAATAAAGGTGAGCGTTATTGCTAGCTTGCTATGATGCTTAAAGTGAAATTTCAGCTACCAAATCTGTTTGGTAGAATAATTTAATGAAAGTGGCTTCAGAAGAAATCCTCTGTTCAGGTAATTCTTGTATCATTACTTGTTCCTCAGAAATACAAATTAGGCGTCACATTTGTACACCTTTCGTCAATCAGTCATCCATGGGTTTACTCAGTTGTACTGATTTACTAATAAAAGACTCTTGTGTTGAGTAGTCTCATATTTTTATGGATTCTTACATCAACTATAAATCAACCCATTTCATATGGAGATATGCTAAACACGCACATACAACAAAAGAGTATTCTGTGGAATAAAAAACTGCATTTAGCGATTCCCTCCGTGTTGTGCTTCAAGATATCCACCTGATAAAAGTGCTTTGGAGAATTTTTTTACAATGCGGAGAAATAAAGTTTTGCATGTATAATATGCGTGAATAGTTACTATATATCGTTTTTTTCACATTTAGGAGTTAGCAGTAGTAGCAAAGATGTGCAAGTATACAAATTGACAACGATATGAATAATTTGAATAAAAGAAAAAAGGACGAACATAGCAAAAATAATAGTAATGTTATATTTAAAGCTATCTTGCAGAAACAAGAAATAAAGTAAGGAATGACACTCAGAAACATTTGCTGGTAGTTATGTCAGTCATGTACAAGTTCGGATCTTATTTTGATTGCAGCTTATTTGAGTTCAAGATAGTATTACATCTGCAGAATGCGCTAACGTTTGCATCGACGGGGTTTTTCCTTAACTACCTCAAGCCGTTGTATTGTCGGTACGGCAACGTCATCTGGCGTCTCCACTTTCATAAGATGAAGTCTGCAATTGCTTATAAGAATAAATATGATTGTTATATCTTCATTAACTTTTGCAATTGAAAAGTAGAGGAAAGCAGCCATGTCCGTCTGCTTCTTTGCATACTTGATGCAATGTTTACAAAAGGAAGTAAAGTCAAGCAACAAACCGGTACTGCTCTTCTCGTTGGCGGATGCGGTCACGTCGTTTGATCATCTTTTCCTGCTTTTCATATTTTTCATGTCGCTTCAGATAAACTTCATCAGTGCAAAACTACAAAAAGGACTCATGCATCTGCAGATAAACATTTATTACAGGCAAAAATATTTTTTAGAGCGTAAGGATTTTTATCCTGGTATAACTTGCTACCAATCAAGAGTTACAAACTTTTTGAACTGGACAGCCTAACATTAGTTTCATGTATTCTAAAAGTATGCTCCAGATTCATCATTAATCAAAAGAAGATTTGAAAAAAACAAACTTCAATGCTGAGACGTGGAGTTCCTCTCAGAGGCTCTAAGTCTGGTACTTTTCGAAATCCTGGGCATTCAACTCGAGAATTATTATTAAATGATTTTCCTAGCAGTCCGTCGTATTTGCTTTTCTGCAGAAATTTACATGAAGTGATCAATTTTTTTTATCACTGTCGACTAAAATTTGGTTGAATAAAATGCAAAAAATACAAATTACAGGTCTACATATGGCACATGGAAAATTGAGTCCTATGGAATTTACGATCAAAAAACTTATTGGTAAGGTTGAAGTGGACACTGACATATTTTTTGCGGTTCTTAAGTGATGGAAAAAATGAAATAAAAATATGAACGAACGCGACGAAGAATGACCCGATAAGTATTATTATCTGTTAATAACGGTACACGCTCGACTGTTCTGTGAGCAACATATGTATGCGAGTGATCAAATTCCTCATATTCACTGTTCTGAAAACAAAAACAGAGCAATAGGTCGTAAAGTTATTAAAATTTTGTCGCAGTAGAACTTCAATTTTCGATTCGAAATGAGAGCCTTAATTTCAGCGAAACTGATCAAAATCATTCGAAACGTGTGAATATTTTTCGACACATCACAAAACTGTCAAAACACTACAAGTAATATGCAGTGATGCACTGTTATTAGGTACTTAAATTTTTCACACACTTTCACTGATGTCAGAAATGATTAATAAGACAGATTTTGGAAAAAATCTACAAACTGAAGATTGGGTAGTAGCTTGATCACCATTACTCTGCAATCTCGTCAATGATATTGCGATTTGCAAAGGTTTTCCCATGCTCTGATAAAGTGAGTTATATACTGACAAACAAACAGGATTTTTTTCAAATACACACAACGCTTTCGTAGATGCAAATATTAGAGAAACAGATGAAAGTAAGTACTGAATCAGGCGATCGAAAAATACAGCTACAACAGTGAGTTCCTGAAAGTTGTCTTAGGGATTATTTTACTTAGATAAGCAGATAAGAAAATGATGCACAATACTAAAAAGCATCTAGTTAATATGGTACAGAGGTCCAGTGTAAAAATCATGTTTCAAAAATGCAAATGTGAGCATTTAAACAGCAACATTAAGAACAGTTTTGATAATACTCTTTTATTAATGACTGGATGAATTCTTCTGCAAATTAATTAATTCATACCCTACTGGTTGCATTAATAAGGACACATGGAAACATGCTCAGATAACGTTCGATCTACCACTTTGAACCTAAACATAATAAAGTAAAGAACTTTATTCAAACGAAAGCAATCGCTTTGTGCTCAACGTCCTGACTTTGGGACTATGAATACGAAATACTATAATCAACCTGACGTTAATTGCTAAAAACACAGCCCCAAGCAATTTTTTGGAACCTCTTGCTCATAAACATCAGAATTGCAATACCCATATAAATCACTACGCACCGCGAAAATTTGCACAATGACCTAACAAAGATGTTGTGGCCAATATTACCAGTTAAAATTATGACATGTTTGAAAAGTCCACTTCGCAGTTCATCGTTTGCATTTTTTCACTTTTGACAGGAGTTAGCGGTACCCTCTTAGCAACTTAATAGTGATCCAGGTCATGTACTCCCGATTAGTTTTTTTTTAATGTGGT
>UYYF01000298.1:0-21649 GCA_900618365.1 Thelazia callipaeda
AAAAAAAAAAATCAATGTCATTCATAGTAATGATTTCAGTAAAAAAAGCCTATTACAGAAAAAGAATTTCGTAATCAATTATAAACTTTGGATAGCAATAAGAAAATGAAGATCTGAATTTGGGAAAGAAAATACATAATGGTGATATGAACAAGTACACTTTCTTCACTTGCAAAACGAATTTAATGCATTCCATAAGCAGTATAGTTAAAAATAAGTTAGCAAGCAATTTACACAAGTTTTCGTTTTTTCTTATCCAATTGAATATATTAGAAACACTCATCAGCCCATCTATTGCTGTTCCCTGTTATAGCTCCACATTCTGAACGAGTTTCCTCAGCTGATCTCTGTTGAGAACGAGCTACTAATGATGGAGTACTACCGCCAGCCAAATTACGAATGGCTCTCAATTTTCTAAGATTAATAAATTTTTATAAAGCGTTAAATTATTATATGAGTCTAAGCTCCATATAACTACATAATTTTACAAAACTAGCAATAATAAAATTATCAAAATATCGAGTAACTCGCTTCTATTGAGAAAAAATAAATAAAATATATATATATAATAGCTAAAACATACGATCGAGTAAGCACAGGATTACGCAGCACGGGAATCAAGGAACGACCCATCGGCTTCCGGACAGGAGTTGGCAATTGCTAAGATAATATAGAACTCAACAAAAACAAGAAATATGAAATTTTAATTAATAATTGTACTTTGTTCCTTTTATAAGCGACTTTAGTCAAAACTTACGGAAATGCGACTAATAGATGGTGCAGTAGGAGTAGACTTAGCACTAAATTCAACAGATCTTGATGATGCTAAGGTTGATGTAGTTGACTTCGTGAGCTGAACATGAGATTTATCTATAAAATACATAAGTAATTTATTTTTGCAACTTAAGAAAAACATTAAATCATATAGAGCTACAGAAGGTTTAAACTAAGCATTCAGTGAAGTAAATTTACTAAAAAGCATTTTTATCGTTTTTTCAATATTAATTGAAACACGTGAGTTCTTATGTTCAAGAAACTATTATGTTTAGTTCGTTATAATTTCCATAAAAAACAAGATTAAAAAACTTACGGACTTGTGACGAACGTGTTATATTAGCTACGTCGTTCCGTCTATCGTTTTGTACACTACTTTTCATTCTGCTCATTTCCTCTCTTAATTCTGAAAAATCCTGTCTGTCATTATGATTTTAGCTTTGTGTAACAAAACTCTAAAAGTGATTCAAAATTAAATTAAGACACCAAAAAGTGAACAACCTGCTTCTTGTCGTTCCACAATACATGTGATATCATTCAAATCAGGTACCGGAGTTAACAAATGCCGTTTTTCAACTATAAACGATGATACTGAAATCCCTGACCGATTTGGTTCCTGTAAAGTCTGGAAAGGATAAACTGCTAAATAATTATAGCTACAGAATTTTATCCTAGACCCAGAAATTTTTTCTATCTAGTATTTGAAAAATTATGCTTTTCAATTTATTGATGAAAAACAAAAAATACAAGTAACTGCACATGCATATTATGCTCTTCGCTAATAAGTTTTATTTTATTCCTCATCACAATTTTCAATTAAAATCTACGCCAAAAAGTTGCCAACTTTTTGAATATTTATTTCTAAAAACAGATCGTAATATTTGGAATTTACACAGAAAATTCTAGCAGACAAGTTTTAAAAAAACTCACTCAAAAGGTCAGATGTATTTTATAAATAACAAATGCCAATATGTAGATTATAAATACGAAATATATCAGATCATCTAATTTACTAATGAAATGTAAATGCAAATCTAAACAATAGTACCATATTTTCCTTGAAATTTATAGATTGAAAATAGTTATATAAGATGGTACCACATTTTGCATGACCACCGGGGATACGCGCGAGGTATTCGCTTGTTTACCACGTCGCCCTTCAAAACCTGAACCATTCCCGGCTGATGGATCAAAGGATTTGTAAGTCTGAAATAACAAGAAACTTAAGTACCCCTCACTACAACAATTTCCGAGATAGTAACAGATGTGCAATTTATAACTTCTAACAGCTGATTAAAATAACGAAATTGAAATATTAGCTCGCAACTAACAGTAGCTCAAAATTTTATCTAAAATAGATATCCATAATTTTTTGGAAAAATTTTGAAACAAAATTTCATAAGAAATTAGGAGTTTTTAAATTTTTCTGTCAGAGCAATCAAAAATTTACGAGTGCTGGTGGTCCACTGCATTTACTTCTACCAGTAAACGACTGATTCTCGACTGTTCTAGCACATGAGTCTGAAAATTTGAGTATACAAATGAGAAAGGTTTGGAATTAAGTGAGAAACTGTCAACTATCGCATATGGCAAGACAATATATTAGATAAATATAATAAGCATGCGCGACCTACACAGTACTTTCTTCTTTGATGCACAAAAATCGCTATGACAGTATTAGTGCTCAATGAATTAATTATAAAATGCTCACTACGGTTGTAACAACGGAAGTTTGCGAATATTAAATGCCCTAGTTGACCACAAAAGGTTTTTTCAATAAATGACTTGAGTTAGTTTCGATTTTTTAATGAAGTTTTCACTTCCTATGGAGTTTAATTAACCAATAATATTTCTGTGATGTGAAAATAACTTCCTGCCGTAAAAAATGAAGTAACAACTATTCTCTAAATTCCTGATTGGCAAACTTTGGAAGCGGTCATTTCTGAAGTTGTCCAAGCCACTAAATCAAAGTTAAAAACCGAAAGCGCAACGTTAGCATTTGTTAAGTTTCAATCACATTAATGGTGAAAAGCGTAATGATGAAAAAGAATTGTAAAAAATCTACCAATTTTTTGAAGCAATATCAGTTGTTGAGTGCAAACGCTAATCTTTAAATTTTGCAACTATTGCAATTGTTATTTAACGGTATGGTTAATGAATACTCAAAGCTTATCTCTAATGAGTAGAAAGCTAAGGCAACACTTGGATATGAAATCTTAAAAAACAAAGCATAATCTCTAAGTCCCCAATTTAGACAAAAGACTACTATTGAACCGTCCAATACCAAACACTATTTGCAACCTTACACAACTCAAGTACACTAAAAGTGACCATGAAACTCATTCGTTGCTACTTTAAAAACTTACGAAGCAGATAAATAATAGAGGACATTTACTCAGTTTAAGTTTAAGTCATGTACTCCCAAGAAATGAGCAGTTAGTTCCAGAGGTAAGTGAAAGAGAAAAGAAAAAATTTCACAGTATTCACAGGCACAGCATCAGTAATGTCATCAAAGAGGTCATTACAATCAAAATTTTAAGAGTTGCTCATAACAAACGCAACTGATGACAATGCTCAATATCTGCCCTCTCAACCTCATTAAAAAATTAGTTGATTACTATTTTCTGACTTTAAGGTGATATGTATGTAAGACTCCATTTCAGTTAAATTTCAATTAATATTGTTACCGTTTGACAGAACAGTAGTTGACACCATTTCGGATGAGCGATATGATAATGAATCACTGAAATCGGCACTTGCATCATAAAATTCATCATTTCCATCAGCATAACCATTATCATTATCAACACTGCCATCATCACCATTTAATCCTATGCTATGAGGTGACTCGACGATAGCCTCCGCACATTCATGTCGATAGAGCTGAATAAGGCTTCTATTCCCTACAGCTAGATCTGTATCACCACTCAATCTTGACTCAACCACTTCTGCGTTCAAACCTTTCTCTTGCAAACGTCCCGCTGATTCTTCATGCATACGAGACAAGCGCTGTAGTGACGCTTGCAAAGTTACACTTCCCTCTACTTCACGCAAATCCTCCGCTGTTTTCTCTACAAATCATTAAAGAGATCATGAGGAGAGTTACACACAAAATCATTAGCTCAATTTTAATAAAAAATGGTTCACAGCCTTATTTAACCTACAACTACTACACAATTAGATATTTAATTAGCTCACTTCAAGCAAAAAGAGAATATAAATAATACACCAATGCAATACTAATTTAACTCTATTTCCTTCACTTTTTGCAGAAAAATTTTAATTCTTAAACAAAAAGTCTTCATGACCGCAAATTGCTACTTGTAACTCATTAATTATGAGCTATAAGATGTTGGCTATTCAAATGATGGATCAGTAGAACAAACTCTAGAAAGCCATACAATTAATTAAATGGTTGGGAAATTAGTGAAAACTGATTTCAGCTCAACACATTCTTGTTGATTTTTTTTCAGCGCTTGTATGCATAGCTTTAAGTAAAGAATAGGTTTTAAGTACAAAATTTAGCCTACGAAACATATGAGTCACATCCCACGCATTGAATTTTCATCACATCCCATTTGGAATTTGTTAATTCCACTCCTGACAAAATTGCAAGCACGCTTTCTAAAGCTCACAACAGGATCAGAAATAGCTCAGCTGTTCAAGTGCTTTGTGAATACAATTGCTGCTGTACCCAGCAAATAATTAAGAGAACTCTTCCGGACTACACCCATGGTAAGAATATTTCACAATTACGCGTTATGAAGAAATTGAAAAGATACATCAAAAAGCTGGTGAAAACCTTGTGCCAAAAGCATTTTAAAAATGATATCTGAGCTCCGTGCATAAACTGGAAGTTTCCACTAGTTTCAGTTAAATATTTTTTTTAATTTATAGAGAACAAGACAATGATTTTTTTTACCGCAGGATTAATTCCAATGAATTATATATGATGCAACTTTCTAAATAATTGATAAAACTTTTTTGAGGCCTTCTAATCAAACCTTAATTTGAATAATTAACATACCCAACTATTTTCTACATCACCTGAGTGTTTTTAAAATCAACTACTACACTGCAACATTTATTTTTACTAATACTTTTACTAATCAAAACTCGGTTTCATATACTCACATATTTTTAGAAAAATGTGTCATATTGCGTGCTATGCTCTTGGTTAATAACATTACACTAACTTTTCCTAGCAGCTAGGCTTGTTAATCTACGACTGAGCGCACTTCTTGTTTCGTAATCAATATTCATTGCTGCGCCCTGAAATGTGATACTGCTCATCTTAACATATTACACAGCAATATCTGCATGATATGTACCAAGCTTATAAGTGAGCATTCGAAAATTCAAGATTGACCATTCAAATTGATCGATAACGAACTAATTTATAGCAAAATATCCATCCAATGAAAATTGAAAAGGACTAAAAAATGAAACAATTTACATACCTCTAACCATTCTACAATTCGTCCTGATTGCTGTACATCATTCGAATGCGATGGTATTTTAGGCGGTTCTAAAAGCCAAGTTTCTTCATCGAAATCTGAGTTCATTGTAATATCAGTTAGTATATTCAGAAAATTATCACCCATCCTAAAATTTTATCTCTATATTTCTAAAAAGATCGCAAACAAATACGAACAATACCAAACGATATGAAGGGTAAACGCATTTGCATTTACAGATGTTCATAAAACATGCCAAATTACTAACTAGAGCATTTCAAACAGCAGTCTTATTCAAATAAATCACCAAACTAAAAACAAAAGTATTCCAAGACAACTTCAAACAAACCCATACTACAATTTTACTGAACCAAATATTGAATTATCAAGATATTAACGAGCTGTATGCATACTGAAAACATTAAAGATCTGAGTAACATCAAAAGCGCGGACAAAATTGCACCTTAAGTTTGTTCAAATACAAATTTAACTAGCATTGAAAGTAAAATATGAGCGGCATGAAAAACAAACTAATCTACTTTGCGTTAAAAAAATGGAAATATTGAAAAATTTATTCAATTTTTCTTTAACGGCTTGCCATCTTCCCATGCAATGACTTTAGCCGTTGACTTCCCTGATCTATCTACTTCGTTCTTTGAACTGCTTTTCAAACATTTCCGAGTAGCCGATGCGGCAATCTGCGAATAACGCACATAGTTCATGCTCAGTTGACGCCACATTATCCACTTTAATTCTAGAATAACACATATTGAATGTTATCAACGAAACGAATCAAATCTTGCGAAAACAAAGTAAAATACTATAATACAATTTATGAACGAAAACTGAGAAGAACTCATTACTAAAACTTTTAACTGTTTACATAAAAAAGTTTTTGTAGAGATAAATGCCAATATGGTTATACTGAAACCGACAATTCAAATTACGGATTTAATCATACGCAAAACTGAAAAAAACGACTTAAATGAACTTGAAACCAAATATTCATATATTACTTAATATACCACTGTTTAAATTTATTGGAAACGAAGCAAAATCTTTATTACTTCAACTTAAAAACTACCAAACTGAGAAGTGTCCGATAGCGATCAAAAATGAATGTAAATAACCACATGGAAAAAGTCCCCATTAAAAAAAATAAATTCCCAGAATGCTCGAACGGAAGTCGAAATAAAGGAACTCTTGGCTCAACTTTTACTTTTATACTGATCAATCTCAAAAGAACAAAACAGAAAACAAAACTCTTTGCTAATTAGTTATTTAACATCAGTTTGATATGCTCCGAAACTACTTCCATAAAATTAATGAATATTCTAACGAACTCACGTAAAATTCCGAGATGTCTAAATAAATAAATATTGAATAGCAGGACTTCGAAAAATGAGACCACAGTTTATTCTATAAAAAAATATCTCAATAATAAGCATTAGTTCACCAAATATGCAAAATGGAAAATCCTCGAGTAATTGAAGAGCCCAGTCAACAACGTACTAAATTCCCAGAAAAGCAATTTCAATCATGGTCTCATCCACTGGTCTAAGTTCACCTTCTCTGTTTTTGAAGACGATTTTAATTCATCTTTGCTAATAATTATGAAATTATTATACTTTATCTGAAATTTACTAAAAACTTATGCCACTCATTTCAATGACGGAACTGGTAAACTGTGAGTCTGAAAAAAAATATTAAATGACAAAAACTAAACTACTTTCACTTCAGGCTAAACGCAAAGTCATGTAAAAAAATATATTTATTTTTCCTTTATCATTATATAAATCCCCTTGCACATCACATATTCAATATGATGCTAGATCGTTTTTCTTTTGAAAGCTAATAATAACACGAAATATCAGTGGAAGAAAAGTAAGAAATGGATGTGATTAATCATAATAAAGATTTCCACAAAAAGCCAAAATTTATAGCAATTAAAAAAAGATATAATTCTGATTTATTCCCATTTCACAACCACTAGATAGCTATCGTATTCAATAAATTATTGTAAAAACGTGGCATAAGAATTTTAGTGATGAAAAACTATAGTGCTCGATATTTTGAGAGACTTTTGCATTGCAACCTGGCTCTTCTTTTCGTAAATCCAATTAAAGACAATATAACATGGATGATATGCTCTCACCAGACCATGCTACTTGCTAATAAAATCCTAATAAATTTTAACTTGCAATATAATAGATGGACTGATGTCTCCAATAACTTTATCAGAATACAGCATTAAAAAGTATGGTAAAGAAGACAATGCGAACAATGAAATATAGGTATGACTGAGAAAATTTGAATCACCAACCTTGATATTAGATAGTTTAGGCAAAAATATGCACTGGAAGGCATTATTAAACTTAGCCGAGACGATTACGAAGTTCACCGACTGCAAGAATTTTTAATCAGAGCTATTTTCTCTTCATCTAACTTGGATATCTTGCTATTCATATATTAGAATTATTCGTATTTTCAAGAAGTAATTTCAATTCCTCTCAAGCAAAGTTTACCTCAGTCTCGACAATTCGTTCACCAAATGAATGTCTGGATGTAAATGAACTCCAGTTTAAGCACTGTAAATCCTCTGCAATCGATACCTTGAAAATTAAAGGTGAGAAAAAGACATTAAAAACAAGGGGATGAATGGATGTAACGCGCATGAATAATCAGGGAGGACTTTTCTTACGAAAATATCTAATCTCATCTCAAATTCTGATACTAAAGAAAAGAAAATTCAATGCAATACATTGCAAAACCATTAAAAACTTGAAAACACAAATCAGTGACATTTCAACAGAAAACCTGACTAATGAACGCAGTTCTGAAGCTCCATGTTTATTCTGTAGCCTTCTAGTTTACTTCAAATTATTCTATTTTTTAATGCGGTCTTATTATTTTCATGCCAAAAAACCACAACATAACTTCATGTAATACTAAGATAAGCTACTCTATCGCCGTATTGTGAAAATGACTGACGCAGCAATTAAAAACTTTTCTGAACGTTGTGGCAGGTATTTTGAAAGGATGTCAAAAGTAAACAGAAATGGATGAAAGCACAAAATTTGCCCTAACACGATAAAAAAATGTCGTACAAGAAAAAAGATGAAACGAACATTTAATAGCTGCCTATACTGTTTCTGAAGCGCATGTACATCCGAACGAGTTGCAAGACGTATCTTTTTTTCACTTACACTGACACTAAACACAGTTTATACATCTAAAGTGTTTTAGCCTGCCAGTTCAAGTTACATAGTTTGTCAAGTAATCACAAACTATCTCTCTCTTACCAATCTCTCAAACTAACTTCTACTAAAAAACTATAGAAATAGCGTCGAAAAATGGAACAAAAGGCATGATTGTTCAGATATTGGTCATGATAACCAACAGAAATAAGATTTCAACCATTCTTGAATAGCTTTGTTCTTCAAATTTATTTAAAACTATAGATACAATTCAAAAAACTCAATTCAAAAGACATAAAAGTTCTGTAATTACAGTACATTTTATGCGTCAAAGTGCATGATTTATCGACAAATTTCTTCATAAATTCATCAACTGCTAATAAACGTAATATTTGTATTACCACATGATGCATAACAAAAATCGAGATCGCAACTGATAATAAAAAAATCATCGGCTTTTAAATATTTTTGGATCTATCTCATGAACGCCAACAATCCAGTCTGGCACATCACCACATGCCTGCCAATTTTCGCGCGTCAAAGAACGATACTGCAGTATTTCTAAAGCTCCAAACATGCTACCTACAAAATATTTAATCTCATTACTTCTTGAAATATGTGAGAACAAATATCACTCTAATTTACATAATACCTCACACTATCTTTAATACTAGCAGTTGCCAAATCTTTTCCGACCCCTAATAACAAAAACATTCTATTAATAATATGAAAGTGATTCATGGCAATTTCGTACACATCCTGAATCCTAATCTTGTAACAGCTTTTTCTACTCCAAAACTTATTGATAAATCGAAGGGATTTAATCCCTATTTTGTTCATGGGTGCTGCTTTGATTGTAACAGTGCCATTTGCTACATCTAAAACAATGAAAACTGGTAAGATAAAAAATTTTTTCATACCTCCAATCCAACTTCCATACAACTCAACTGAAGATTTCGGTAAACGGTAAAATTTCACAGATCCAATATGCCCCAATTTGTTGGCATAATCAGATGTTGTAACTAAACGGAGTATTTCATTTTGCAGTCTTGCATAGAACCCTTGCATGCGAGTTGTACCACCAGTCAGTAACATACTCTCTAACAACTTTTTTCTCGTGTCAATTGGACACTGAAAGGGTGATTTCTCACATTGTATTTCATGTTTACGTTCGCATGCCAACACGTTCAATAAATGGTTTTTCCTAGATGAGTGCTCGAGAGTAAGATCATTATCGTACAAAATATAGAACAAAGATTAACGTAATGTTACTAACTAGCAGTATTGTTCACATAAATGTGAAAAACATGACGGCATTATTCATCAAACGACGTAAAAAACCATAACATAAAATATATTCAAGAAACAAGCAAAGTAAAAACTTGCTAACCCGATATACACAATCAAGAACTAGTTGTGGTAACGATTTGAAGTCACTGTTTTCTTCGAAAATGACTTCTGCTGTCCATTCTCTACAGTCAATAAAATGTGATAATATAAAAGTAGATTTTTATACAACATAAATATGCGTGCATCTAAAGACTAATTATAGACCTTACCTAACAATACCTGGAACTATGAGCACTTCATCGCCGAATGGTAAGCGTACGTCACAGGGTGCTGCTAATAACTCACTTTCCCCGTGATATTCTGAAATTTATATTTGATACTCTTGTGCCCTGGTACGTACGCTTACACAATCAATATACGCAATCAAGAATACCCTGGTTTTTAACTTTTTGTAAGTCAACTTACCACACAGATACTACCAACGGCAATTCTTCTCCGTCCTTATAAAATTGCATAGACACGTGAAACAGTCTTAAAGATATTAACTCACAGCACACAAAGTTAGTTAAAATTTACCAGCAGATTGCATCAATCTTCCGCGATCCATTTTAGTAGCAAAACAAAACCTAACTACGATATCTTCTAAGATTCGTTCTTTTTTCAATAATAAGTCATCGCTATCAATTAGTGGCCGTTCCATACCCAACTTCGTCAATATCTTCCCGTATCTGAAAAAATTCTGCAGAACCTAGTAACTCTTATATAAATCTCAAAATATATAAGATTACTCTTGGAAGTTTATCACGCTAATAAAAGAGTATAATTATGAGTGAAAGTTAGGAGTAAAATTCAACACATAACATATATAGAGTATGCATTGATGAATCATCTACTTCTCAGTAGATCTCCCTCCTCCTGAGCTTTTTTTTTGCATAGCTAAATTATACTGATAACATTAATGTACTGCAAACGTAATTATGTTTTCGAATGAACTACAAAAACATTACTTTCGCAACAACTCATGGACACGTTCTTCAAGATATTTTGCACCAACACACGAGGTTTCCAACTGAAACACCATTGTCACACCATCTAAGATCTAAAAATTCCAGGAATTAAATACCACACTGTCAAAAAAATATTAAGCAAAAAAAAAACCAAAAAAAAGTAACCTACAGTATCCATAAACAAAACAAAGGTATTATTATGGTTTCTACTTTTAAAAGCTGACATCATCTGTTGTAGCACAAGAAAATAACTGCTACTAAGTATTTATGAGTCTATGATACCGTAATTTATGAAATGGTTTAGAAATTCGCAGAGATCAGAGAAGTAGTAACAAATACCGGAACGACAGTCGCATTTGAATATCCAACATCAATAACAAGAGCACTTGACACTCCAAATGGAAAGGTTGCCAGTAGATGGGAAGGGGCGAAAAGTATCGATGGAGCATCAAAATTTTCGAACAACACCCGTGCTACCAAGTTACGATATGGTGTTCTAGCCAAAATACTTTCGACAATGACGACTCGACGATCTTTGGTTGTGGTTAATGCGAATCGAAAAATCATCAATAAACACAATGCATAGTAACTACTACGTAGTGGACTAGTGAAGACTCAATGATTTTTAAGTGCAAAAAAAACCACCTCTGACATGCTCACACCTTTCTGCCACGTAATTACTAAAAGTAAAGTTAATATGGGAGTAAATTTTATTTACTTCAGAAATAATTCTCGAAAAAACTTCGCCAGTCTACGGTAGAAATCCCGTTCATCAAGAGTGTTATCTAATACTTTTATAGATTCACCAGTACAATCATGCAATAATTCTGTTCTCAATATCGCACGTGGAACAAATTCTCCTGCATAACCGATTCTGAAAAACACAGTATTAAATAACTATTTTAACTCGACCTATCTGACCTTAAAAAAAGAATTTGAGCTGAGAAATGGATGAATGTGAAAATAATATGGAATATTTTTCGAGCAACAAAAATGAAAGAATTTTAAGCAGCAATGGTGGGACGAAGAACTTGTTGCTGAGTAAAATTTTAAATTATCTTATCTTGGTAGCAACATGACGTGCTGACTGTTAGTAGCTGAGTGATAAACATTATTCAAAATAATTAAATCTAAAGACAAAAACAAACTTGGTTAACGCCGTACCAACATCGATGATCACAGCTGGTCGACTATCTACACCAATTATACCCAATGATAAATGGTCTAATCGGCTACTGATTGATGGTACTACCGATGCAGGCGGTAAATAAGACTTCTGTGATATTCTAGATAATGAGCTGCCTCGAGGCATAGCAAATAGAATCTAATTATTAATCTAAACTAGACACATTGCAAACGCAAATGTATCTCAAATATAAACAATACAATATAGAAAAAATAATAAACGAGCAACAAATATGAGGAGGAAAATTTACCACAATCGCAAACGGTTCATTAAAAAGAACTTCAAGAATTAAAACAAACTGAAACGTCTGTAATGACCAACAGACAGATAAAAAAGAGACATTCATTTACACCCACGATTTCATACAATAAATTCGAAAAGAACATTATACAAATGAAGAGAGACAGAGATCAATGGTAATAACACAGGTTGCAGTTCCGTAAGGGACAATATATTGTGATGAATAATAAGATTTAATACAAGAGCATGTTACAGAGAAGGGAGATTGTAGAGTGCAGCGTGTAATGGAGATTATAGCACGAAAGGAAAGAAAAGCATATGAGAACTGAAGACTGAAATAAAAATAAAAATATGAACACAGAAAACAAGAATATATCAAAGCACAACCAGAAATTACGATTTATTCTGGACAGAAATGGACTCTCAAGTTCACTCGTGTCATTAATAGTTCAACATTAGCCTGTAGTTGGTCATAATGAAACTATAACATCCAATTGCAGAACAACTTCTAGTCTTTGTGAAGTAAAATTAGACCTATGTGACTAATTTCAGCACACTGAAGCATATTTCTTCCTCTCGACTGCATGCATCTTGCACACAAGAGCACCCACAATATCGTTTGCTCTTCCACAAAACATGCAGTGTCAGTTACTGTTATGACAGCACTCAATTACTGTTATGATTACTTCCCTATTTCCTATACATACATCATTGCCACGTAGTACCAGTTATATATTGGCAAAACTTTCTACACACATATACGATACAAATAGTAGCAACTATTTGGAAATAATAGCAAATACTATTATTAAAAGCCGTAATTAGAGTGAGGGCCCACTCACTACCTCCATTAACTTTTTTCCTCGATTATCACCATTTCCATTGAACAAAGGAGGCACATTTTACAAGAATAGATTTGCTAATAAAAGGATAACATTAAATTCCTCAATATCGACTACCACATACCACTGTGACGAAACGACAAGTACGAAAATATAAGATTGACGACATTTTACTGTTGATAATGAAAAAACGGATGAAACAATACCTACACTGTATGGTGCAGATTGATGAGATGCAAGATATATCTCCCTTTTCTATGCCTTATTGAATGAGTTATGATGGCTACTTTAAATATAAAACACCAGCACTTTAAACCAGTAGAATACGACTAACATATCAGTCAATCAACGATTGTTCCAAGTATGTTCACAACACATCAATGCGCTCTATCCTTAATATTTGTAACAAAACTTTTTTCGCTCAGATTTTATGACAACTAAATATAATGGAAATCATAAAGTAATAAAAACAAATTCAAAAAAATAAAATTTCAATTAGATGAGATCTAACGAGTTGAATATGAAGAACAATCACGAAATTATCGTCCGTGCCAAATTTTGAAGCAACAGGAAACGAAGTGTGCGTAAACGAGTTTTCCAAAAATTAGAATCTCGTTCAAATGGACTACATGCTTCATGTTGTATCAGACGCCCCAGTAATTGTTCTGTATCATTTCTATTCAAAATAGCCTGAAAATAGCAATAAAGTTCACAACTATTATACTTATCTCTGTAATGTTCTTGAGCACACACATCATACAAGTACCATTTTCCTTTGCGATATTTCCAACAGTTAATGGTTTTGAAGCTATCTAAATAATAAAGACCAAGAAATAGTTCAAATAAAATGTTCAGAAATATTAACCTGATCATTACAAAATTTGCTTTATTTTTTGAAACAAAATTTTTTAATGCTTCTGGTATATTTCGGAAACAATACCTCATTTTCATCACTGAGGATATCGATGAGATTCGAGAAAAGTAAGCTATGAAATTTCAGCGGCACAAAATCAGATAACATCAGCTCGACCTATAATCGAAAAAATATGTTAAATCAAGAAAAACGCCACCAATTTAAAATCCCACCAAATAAAGTCAAGAAAGAAAACGTCGCATCTTTCAACAATCTTTACAGTCTATGACCGACTCGAATGACACCAAAACCAGTAAATACAAGCAATTGCAAATTACTCAATTCCTCATTACTCTATTTATTTGATTCGAAAACGTAAAAGCATAATAACATACCAGTAAATTAACAGCTTTACATTTCTCATTTGATTCTAATATTTGCCGAAGTTCACAGTAACGATGCAAGAAGACAAATGATGATGAAATGAGCTCAACTTCAGTAAAATGTTCAATAACAACGATTGATGAAAACTCGTGAGGTGGACATAGCGATATAACTTGATCTGCAACTGAGGAAACGATCTCAATATCACGTGAACGTATTGACCAAGACAAGGCAGCACTCCACCATTTTTTACGCAAAAATCTGAAAATATAAAGTAACTTAAGAGTTGCACTTTATACCAATGACATACTGAAGGCAACAGAAATATGCCTCAAGAAATAAAAAAGTAAAATTGAAAATATGATATTTACCTGTATGCCATGCATCGTGCAATGTCTTGCCGAATTTGATCAAAACCTACTTCGTCACATAGTGAATATAATTTTATTGCAACACTTTCATTATAAAATGGAACTCTTGCTATCAACAATTCTAAATACCGCAACCCCTCTTCACCGGCTTCTCGGAGATAATCACAGCCTACTTGCCACAATCTGTAATTAATGATTCTTATTTGTTCTCTATCCAATTCCAAAGTAGTCAGCACTTTAAAATAAGGCAACAGTGATTCCCAAATACATCAAATTACGGAATATTTTTGTAGAAATCTAAAATATAATATTTCTATCATGCTTTCACTTGACTTTTATTGACGAATACAGAAGTTACAAAATAGAACTGAATTTCAAATTAGAAAAACACTGCTGCTAAACTCCATGCAGCAGATACGAAACGGTTGAAAACACAAAAAAATTTTTCATGAGGATACTTAATAGGAAGTCTGGTGCTTTTGGACTATTGTATATCCTACCTAGAGTCCGTGAATTAAGTCAAAATTATCAAAACAGGGCACCCAAATTTCATGACAAGATAAAAAACAATGTCTGACCCAAAATTATTAAAAAGTGATGATCCATATTCGATTACCAAATGTTGTCGTATGTTCATACCACAAGCACTTGTTATTCGTTCATCAGCTTTTTGAAGCAAATCAGCTAAATGGGCTGGAAACCACCAATTGAAACTCAACTGTGAAATTTGATGCAGAGCTCGTAAAGCGTCTAATGAGAGTAATTCAAAAATTACAGCATCGACCCCATCATATTTGCTGACACCAAAAATTTTAGTGCAGTCCTGCAAGGAAATGCAATTTTGCACAGAAGAGTGATATCGACAAAAATATTTGACAACACAGCAAACAAATATTTTTTACTTAATCCGTTCTCAACTAAAATATATTCTACAAAGTTCGACATGACAAAAAGTGCTAATATAATCAAAAAGTCCTTCACATGAAAAATTTAGTGATGCGCTAGGGAAAAAAAATTCATGGCTAGCGAGCACGTTCAACAGCTTATTAGCCTTTTCTAGTCACGAAAAAAGCAACACTCAGAAAATTTTCTATAAAGAGAATTTTCCTCCAACCTCAACAGCTTCTTTAATTTGAAGAAGTGTAGCACGTGGATGAACAAAAAGCAAGTACGCTGGTACTAATTCAAACCAATTGTCGAGTTCTGGAGCAATCTGCATGATGGTTGGAATATCACCAGCAATCAATAATGCTACTTTCTCAGCTTCTGGGTTAGTTTCAAAAACACCATTCACACATTTTTCTTGTAGTCTCTAAAATTCATGGAAAGTAAAAAAAACTATTCGCAAACTATTCCAATAGTTTTTAAGCAATAAAAAATCGATAATTAAAAGCAAAATTTTTGGTTTGGACAAGGGAATGTAAATATTGAAAATTTTCGTAGTAATATTTCATGATTCCGAAAATAGTAAAATACTGCTTGAAGGAAGTACCTTCTGAAAATTTATAAAGTCTACAACAGTACTTTCATGGTCCAATAAATCTATATCAATTTCTTGAATAATCTGGGCTAAGCAATGCACAGCATCATCTTTAGTTAGATTGCCGTATGTTTGCAAAAATGACGCAGCATTGTTGAAATTACCACTCAGTACAAAGTATATTATCTGAAATCAGAAACTTAAAGATGGAAAGTGAAAAATAATAGGAAGCAGATCAAGGATTCTGAATAATCTTAATCTGGAAATAGCTGATGATCATGAAAATAGACAGAAACGTGGGTTTCAGTATTCCCCATCAAATAAAAGAACAGCTTTTAAGTTGGAATTTTATTTGTAACTATTGATATGAATATCATTAATACAAGAAAGTTAAACAGTGAAAAATCACTTGAAGCCAAAAATGTTGCCCGTTCAGCTGTTTCACTTTGTTTTTAGTAAGAAACTTCGAAATTTCATAAACATATGGAGTATGAGCTAAGTATAAACGAGCCCAAGCCATTAAATCCGTTACAATCGAAGAATCTTAAACATCTAAGCGAAGTAAGAGAGGCGATATTAGAAACTGAAGAGAATAAATCCTAAAAAATTTTTGGGCTTCAGTGCTCTATACAAAAAGACAAAATGAATTTAAAAAGCCTTTTCTAGATTACGAAAATCTCTTCTAAAAATACTTGGAAATCATTTCTTTATATTTTAAATGAACAAGTTAGGTTATCAAGTATGCACTCAAATATACCATGAGTTTTGATGAATATGGCTTCTAAAAGTGACCAAATGAGTTCAGCTGCTGTGAGTGCTTCTTTCATTCCATAATCTGACTTATGGAGCATTGAAAGCGCCGATCGAATAATAGAACGGTATTTTAAGCTATATGATAATATGCTGAAACTTCAGTTTTTCACCAAAAATCTTCTTATATATGAAAATTGAAAAACCTATCATGGAAACTACGCAATACTTTTTGTTTTCGAAAACACCATAATATGCTCTTTTAATGACATAACAACTTCATGTTTATTTCATAAGCCAAAGTTTATATACATAAAATACGTGGAAACTTACTCGGATACCGCAAGTTTTGTAAGTTGAGCACTCTGCTGAGCACGACAAAATACGGCTAAAAATAATCCGAATCTTCATCTATCATGAAATAAGAAGATGAACTTAGTCAAATTTTTAATAAAGCAAAGATCCTTACCGTGCGACTCATAAATAATTAATCGCATTGCTGGATGATTTGAACTCGTTAGGTTCGCTTGTTTAATCGAAATTGCTCTATTCAAATCACCAAATAGCATATTATCTAGATCAAAAAAACGTCGATGTCCACAGATTCATAATTTGCATTGTAAAAGGGAACACAGACAAATAACATGCTTATAAAGTTATGTTATACATAACAACAAAAAACTGCTAAAAATGTGAAACAGGATTCACGACAAGCGTATTAATGCTATTACATTAAGTTTTAACAGGGAGTAAGTGAAAAAAATATCTAATCAATACCAAATATCTTTCATTTGCAATTTAAATTTCAATTCTATTTAAAATTACATCAGGTTCAGTATGAGTTAAAATATTGTCAGTATTTGTCTACCAGAGGGTAGACAAATACTGACAATATTTTAACTCATACTGAACCCTATTCAAAAAAAGCGATTGCATTTCGAGCATTTTTTACCTCGAGAAAAAAATATTCAAAGTTCTCCAAATTTTAGAGAAAATACTATAATTTTCAAATTCCATGAAGTGTTACCTGTAGAAGAATTTGCATTTACATCTGATACAGCAATTACTATGTCATCTACACTGGAATCGAACGCTATGAATTTTGTAGACATGGTATTGAATTAGATAAATCACACCTTTTCTGTTTATTCTTTGCTGAAAGAACAATGTGAAATAGTAATCTTGAATATGTCATCCTAAACCTTTACAAAAACAAAATAAATCCTTTTTTTCTTCTTTCTTAATTTTGAATATTTATTCATAGAACATTACAGACAATTCTACAAATAAAAGAGGAAGAAAAAAAAGAACTATTGGCCACCCAACTTTTCTGAACGTTATTTAAAAAAAGCCAGATCTTGAATGCTAGAGATTTAGTAGCTGAAGCTGAATGAAATTGTCGTTTGCAAATAGCAATAATGTATTCTGTTTCTTATTCACAAAAAATAATTTAAAACTTAATTTATCAACCTAGACTGACAAAAGTAACTAGTCTTCCAGTTTCGATACTCCTGTACTGTAATTAACATCAAATTCCCATACACAAAACAATCAAAACTATCAAATAACACTTAGCCCCTGGTAAGCCAAATATGATATAGTGGTAAAGATTTACTGCTCTTATAAGCGGTCTGTCACTTACAACTGCTATTGGCAAAAGCGTGCACTGTTCTGCCAACCTGGTGTATACTATGTATAGACGTTGTCTGACCATTCAGTTATGGAAGTAAATTGCGAAAGATTTCATGCAGCCGTAGAATTTCTAGTGAAATCTTCCCTGAGAATTAGTAAAACTAGTAAATTTTGTTTAGTTAATGTGATTAAATCTAAAGTAATGACGTGCTAAAACAGAACGTTATACGATTGTAACAAACATTATTGTTTTTACTGTAGAATGTAGTGGAATCTTGATTATGTTTTCTTTGTATGCTCAAAATCGTACAGAAGGCAAATTAACATTGTAAATGGTAATGACACTGAATTTACATTTTGTACCTTTTTTTACCAGTGAAAGCAAAATTTCAGTAATTACTGGACAGCGCTGAATTTTGATTTGTGTTTTCAGATACAAAAAATCTAAATTAAGTATAAGCATGAAGTTAATGTGCTTCAAATCAGTATTATGAAGGGATTTCTGTATTTTGCAGCACAGTTTAGTAACTAATATTGACAGGATCACTGCAATGAGCTATTGTGCATGAATAGGTTTTCGCTTTTGGCTTACAGTATATCTTATTACAATTATGGTTGTAAATCATATTTGTGACTTCGAATATTATGCATCATTAATAGTTTTATATGAATCAGGACTATTTATATGCTACCTATAGTTGTGTCACTAGTGTTGATATGGCATCAAAGCCCATAAAAATTATCTAATTAATATAAAAAACTAGTTCAGTTTACTCATGTAGGTCACTAGTTTAAAACGTAATAAACTAGTGACCTGCACTGGTTTAATACGTTTTTGAGCTAATTCTGCTTTGATATATTGAATAAATGATTAGTTCTTCAACATTCCACTTGAAAATTAATTAATACTGAAAATAACCGAACTTATATTCATGAATAATTTAGTTGTCCTTGATCACTGTTATGGTAGTAGTATTTTGCCTGAAATAACACAGTCTATTTTTTGATTTATAGTGTTGCTAAATTTTTTCTGAACATTATCAAGAAAGCCCAGATTTTAGCAGTGGAATTGTATTTGTTGCCGATTTCAATAAAAAACAGATACAAATGATATATGGATATGTGATGCAGATTAGACGTGGTTTTTCAAAGACAAAGCTATGAAGTAGTTTCACCAAACGTACTTCTACACAACCTTACTTGTTCTTCATTGCTAATATCCATTTGTTCATTCATGCTACTCCAAAGATATAACTTTTTTTAAAGTAAGGCATAAATAAAGCGATGACGAAAATTGTGTGACTTCATCAAAAATCCGTGGGATATTCTCATTACAATCGGTACTACATCAGCTGGACTCTAGCATTTTAAAATTAGTCAGCAAGAAATGAAATAGTCCAAAGTGAAACATAAATACTTCTTTTGAAATTACATAATTTTCTGCCTGAATTTTATTTACAATTTAATAAGAATGAAATATTCTGTACCTTGTGACATATTAATGCATAGAGCACAAATAAAATAATTATCAACATCAAAGTTAGTTCTTTATTCCTATAATTCTTGCTGATTAAAACACGATTATGATTGCTCTAACAGAGATAAGTCAAGTCAGTAAGATGCAATATATGAATAATGCAGAAGACATTCTCCAGAACTCTTGGCTTTACAAAGTTTATCAGATTTAAATAAGTCATTCATTCAACTTATGACTTTCATTTTTAACATTAATGCGTAACTGCATGTTTATTTCTTGTATTTGCTTAGTAATCACCAAGCCATCGTTAAACAGGCATATAACTGAATTTGCAAGAGAGAGATTATTTCAATGTCTAAAATGTGCTCGGACTTCTGAAAGTTTTTATCGCATCTATTTCCGTTATTAACTGAAACTTGTTCGCCTCTTGAATGAAAGTTTTGTAGGATCTACTAATCTGTTATCTAATAACCTGATCTCTCTTTCAATATTTTAAAAAGATGGGTTTAGCATCTGTTGATATTGTCATATAGATAAGTTGATGGATCAATAGATAACTGGCTATTGGGTGCTTTCTTAACTGAATCTACTGAAATGAAATAGTTCCTTCGTGTTAACAAATCCTAGGAGATTTGAATTAGATATCCTCATTCACACTATAAATACGCAGGATTCATTTCGAGTTTCATTTTGATACAACTAATTATCATCCTCATATCAGGTATGGTACAGGCAATTGTTTTAACTTGCATCAGGTTTTAAATTCCCCCATATTCTCAATCCGTTATACCATATCTCAGGGATGCTTGCTTGTGCATCACTAGAGCATTAGTCATTCTTGCATAAACTATGAATATTTTGTATGCGCAGAGGTCAGTGCAACACAGCAAATCTTTGCTGAATGTATATTTTGTTTGCACGATGCTTCTTTCTACATGCAAGCAAGAACTATATGAAAACTTTTCCAATTTTAAATGCATAAAAATTCCTTTTAGACCATCTTCACTCCACTCAACTCAAATGCGTTATTTGGGCATTTTTGTTCTGCTCAGTTGCACTATTTCTTGGCTGCAAGTAAGTATGCTAACTTTTGTTTCTTTCATAATTCAATCATTGCTTTGGATGTGCAGTCGCTATACTCTGTTTCTGTAACTTCTGTCAGCTAATTCAATTTTCAGGCTTGCAGTACATCATCTACTGAGGATTCACAAAGTGTACTTGGTTTGAAAGGAGAGCGGGGTGCAAGTGGAGCAACAGGGCTACAAGGTGCTCCAGGTCAGCAAGGTCCTCCGGGTCCACCCGGTGCAAAAGGTGAAGTAGGTCCTGAAGGTGAGCAAGGAATAGCAGGGTTAGTTGGAGCAGCGGGCCTGAAAGGTGATATAGGCCCACAAGGTGCTAGAGGAGCTCCAGGTGAAGCAGGCCCAGCAGGTGATAAGGGAGCTCAAGGTCTACCAGGCCCACGAGGTGAGACAGAATATGGAGGCGAACCGGGTCCACCAGGTGACAAAGGCAGTACAGGATTGACAGGTGAAACTGGCCTAAAAGGTGAGAAGGGAGCTACAGGTGCGCAAGGCAAGCAAGGTGAGGTAGGAGAAAAGGGTGTGCCAGGCTTACCAGGCGTAAAAGGCGAAACAGGCGCAGATGGTCCAATGACAAAGGGATAATGGTGCTGCTTTCGAACAAAGTGTTTTACAAAAATTTTTGTATCG